>JAOTAX010155614.1:0-14821 GCA_025629825.1 Erythroxylum guanchezii | reverse complement strand
AATAATAATAATAATAATAATAATAATAATAATAATAATAATAATAATAATAATAATAATAATATTTTGGTCTTTTTATTACTTATTCCTTTCTCATTCTAAGTTTATTTTTTCAAACCAAACATTGGAATAGAAATTCTTTATCTATTCCATTCCTTAAACGAAACAAAATAATACTCATTCTATTCTATTCCTCATCTTTTCTATTCCTAAGAATAACTGTTATATTTCTTATCTATTCCATTCCTTGAACCAAACAGGCCATAAGGGTATTTTGTATCCTCCTCTATGTTAAGAATTATAAAATTAGTTAGGAATGTGAACTTATCAACCTTAACCGATACATCTTTTATGATTCCCCTAGAGCGTTTTATTAATCTATCAGCTAGTAAACATATATCCTAGTCAGTTCAAGTTCTGCTAATCCTACATTTTCAAATAAAATATAAGGAATTATATTTATGCCAGCCCTAAGGTTGGCTAGAGCTTTATCTACTTTTAAACTACCTATAGTACAAGGTATAGAAACTCCCTGGGTTAGTTTGCTTCTCCAGTAGTTTGATCTTCTTAGTTGAGTGCTCCTCACTTAACACTGGAATCTCTAACTTCTGTGCTTCCTACTTGTTTGATGGTTTCTCTTTCAAAGACTATTTTCTCTTTGGTTCCTACAAAAGAGATTCAATAATAAGAAATTCATTCTTTAGTTATTTTAAAAGATCAAGGACTTTATCTAACTTTCCCTCCAATGTATTTCTCTTTGCTTTGATAAAATATGGAATTGTAGGTCGATACTCCTTGACTCTCTTTAGGTTTATCCAACTTCAGCCTTCAAGTGACTCTCAATAGTCACCTCCTTCTCTTCTTAGAGCTTTTTCTCAATAGTTTGGGTGATTGCCATTATTCTTTCTTTGGGATTTGTTTTTGTTATGCTCAGTAAACTCCCCTTGATCTTTCCACCACTGACTTTGAAAGTTGGTTGATTTAAACCTCCAAGTTTCATATGGATGCACCTGTTTGTTGATTATCCTTGATTCTTAAATAAATTCCATGATCGATTCATCCATACCAGGTTTCTTAGGTTGTGTTACTTATTAATGGAATCCTGGTGGATGATTGTTTCTTGCTTGCCCTTGATTTCCCCATGAAAAGTTGGAGTGCTTCATCCATCTAGGATTGTAGCTATTGCTGTATAAATTATTCTAGGGTCTCAAAGTATCCCTCAAATAATCCACGTTCTTGACTGAACTGATTGACACTCTTGTCCTTAGTGATCTAACCCGCACGTTTTGCATTGCATCACCCTTCTTTGTGGTGCCATAGTCAATCTGTCTATCTTCTTGCTCAGGGCCTCCACTTAGCTCGCTAACTATGCCACTGTATTTACTTCTTATACTCCCGCTAGCATATTGGTTCATGCTCTAGCTGAGCACCACTGGTAGTTGTTTATGGCCATATCCTCCATCAAATCTTGGGCCGCTTCAGGTGTTTTATTGTTTAGTGTCCCTTCATTTGCTGCATCTGTCTTATGCTTTGACTCAGCCCATTGTAGAAGGTTTGGATTTCCATCCATAGGGATAGTCTATGATGTAGGCATCATTTGAGCATTTCCATGAATCTCTCCCATATCTCATATAATAATTCACCTTTAGCTTGGGAGTATGAGTAAATGTCATTCCTTAACTTTGTAGTCTTAACAGGTGGAAAGTATTTCGGCAAAAACTTTTTTGGCCACTAGTTCCCATATAGTTAGTGAAGAGAGTATATAGTTAGTGAAGAGAGTGACGTAGAATTTAACCACTACTTAATCTTTCCTCTTAAAGAGAATGAGAATAGACATAGTCTGATGGTGTTATCATTAACTCCATTTATTTTGAAAGTATTGTAGATCTCTAAAAAGTTAGAGAAGTGCCCATTAGGGTTTTTGTCCTAGAGTCCATTGAACTAAATTGACTGTTGCACCATTTAGATGATGCTAGGCTTAATTTTGAAGTTGTTCGCCTAAATAGTCTGTCTCACGATGTTGGATTTTGCACCAGTTAATTGTGGCCTAGCATAGTAGAACATATTTTATGGTTGGTCCGCTATTTTATACAATTATTCTATGTCTATGTGAACTTCCAAGCCTTCTATTGGACATTCTAGCTCAAACTCCCCCAGTTGCTTCCTAAAAAGGTTCTTATGTGTTGTTCTTTCAATTTATGGATCCAACTCTATTAAGCTCTCAATTGTGCTCTGTGTCATTAGCTGACCAGGAGTCTAATTCTAAAAATAAAGAAAATTAAACTAAACAAATCAAATAATGTAAAATAAAAACAATAATAAAGTAGAATTAAAATAAAATAATGACTAAAATAATAAAACTAAGGTTTTCTTAATATTAATGTCCCTGACGACAATTGCAAAAATTGGATCAGTTTATTTCTATACCAATATGAATTAACTGCAAATGCACAACTTAGCTATAGCTAGCATAAGAAAGTATGGGTTGAATCTTATGAAGATAATGAATACTAGTAATTACCGGTATCCTATTGTCTAGTGTACACATTTAGTGTTGATTTTAATAAAGAAAATAAAACTTAAACAATTAAAATAAACAAGTAACAATAATAAGTAGAGAGTAAAGAAAACCACTTAGAAAACAATCAATATCAAGAATTAGTTCCTAAGTAATGAATCCCCTTAAAACCATTAGAAAATTAATCTTTTATTATGCGATTGTTTTATCGATTATTGGACTGTGAAAATTCCTATCGTATGCTAATCACTCACTTAAGACTATTAACAACTAATCTTAGGTTTATCAATCGAATTACTTAAGTTAAAGTTTCTAAGATTGCTTTATCGATTTGTGAATTCTGCTATAAGGTTTTACCATAATCCAGAGGATTTATGTCAACCTATCTCTAAGTTTGCAATAAACTCCTTTCAATTACAGTAGATCTATTCATACACAAGATTTCTTAATCTTTATGTTATAAAAACATATTATGTACTAATATTCCAAATCTATTAGAACATATATTAAACATATGATTGAATCATAATAGATCAATCTAAAATAATTACATTAAATAAAATAGTTAAATCATATTGTAGCACAAACTAGGGTTCATCACACCTATAAACTAAATATTTTTAGTTACATATGATAGAAAACAAAATCAAACATAAACAAGAAGAAAAACGAATAGAAAACAAAGAGTTCATAATTTTAAATCTCCCTTCTTTTCTATTAAATATTCTTGCAAGTTTAAGGTTTGATGTTGAATTCTATTAGATTTGACTATGATTTTTTGGCATTTTCTAAGACTATGGATCAATATCACCCCTTCTGAAAGATCTCTACATCTAGAATCGCCTTTATAAGACTACTCCCCTATTTTGCCTCCGCTCACATCTTTTTATAGTAATTTTAGGGTTTATGGGAGATACAGAGTCTAATATATAGCTATATGCTACACCGTGTATAACACAAAATCTCCATAATTCACGATTTTGCAAGGTCTAAGAGATGTACAAGAGCATAAAAACAGTTGTGTATCCCTTAATTGTTTCAAACTTTGTTTAATGTCGTGTTTGCATCTGAATTCTTCTCTTTTTAGTCCATAAAGGCAATTAAACCTATAAATGCATTTGGAGCAAATTAAGTACCAAATATATAATAAAAGTATAAAATATTAAGAAAAAATGCATCAAATGTGAGGTATGAATAAGGGTGGCAAAAGGGTCCGGGCTCGGCCCGACTTGAAGGCAACTAGCTAGGTGTAGGTTAATAGGGCCTCAGGCCAGGCTTGGGTTTGGGTTCGGGCTCAGGCTGCTTGGGTCGGGTAAAAAACAATGTCGATTTGATTTTTAAAAAATAAAATTTAGGCCTAACTCAAGTAAAGTCATTTTGGGACCAGTTGGGCTAGACTTAGGCCGAGCTATTTTTGGCTTATTCGAGCTTAGCCTGGTCGATTGCCATCCTTAGGTATAAATATAATCAAATATGCATCTACCAATCAACTAGACTATTATTTGATATTAATTTTTCTAAGTATTTCCCTGATCTTGCCTTCATTATTATTTCCAATTTTAGTTTATTTGTTTAGTTTAATTTTTAATTAAAACCAAAAATCCAATTCTTTAGATAGATAATAGAAAAAAGGTAACTACTAGTAATACCATCTTTTTGGGATCAACTTGTGCTTGTCTATACTAGCTAAAGCTATACTGTGCATTTGCGGTAAATTTAATATTGACTTTAAACCTAGTCAATCAAATTTTTGGCGTCATTGTTAGGGACAGTAATATTAAGAATGCCTACATTTTATTAATTTAACCATAATTTATTTTATATTGCACTTTATATTTGGTTTGGTTATTTAATTATCTTTTGAACTTCTCTAGTTTGACTTTGAGTTTGTGACTTGTTGTTAGTATTTACAATTCATTGTCATAGCTACAACTCACAATGGAAGGATGGAGTAGACATTACTCTTATGAGAGCTATGATGTGTCGTCGACTATGGTAACATCACCATATTAGAAAGAAAGGTTTGTTGACATGATTTGGAAGCTTAACCAAATTCCATGTTGTGTTGTGACAATTGTGGGAGTAATCATTACAATCATGAATGTTGGTCACTAAATTACCTAGGCGAGCAACCAAGCATGCATAACCAACCTCAAAGTGCACCATATGAGGATATTTATAATTCAGAGGAGAGCAACTCTTACACTTATAGTTGAAATGATTACGCTCCAATTAAATATTTGCAGTAACAAAGCACTTCAAGTTAAGAATCCAACTCTAGAGGATATGACGAACAAATTTGTTTAAGAATCGAATATAAGGCATCAGAGAACATAGGCTTATGTATATAACTTGGTTAATCAAGTTAGTCGATAATATCTAATAGACTCTAGGGGAATTTGCCTGGTACTACTAAAATAGATCATAAAAAATATGGAATAACAATCACCCTTAAGAGTAGAAACGAGCTTCCAAAAGTAGAGGATGAAGAAGAAGAGAGAGCCTCCATGAAAGAAGTGGAAGTAGAGAAGTGGCAAGAGATAATTGACAAAGAAGACGAGCCAGAAACATTTGTGCAAACAGAAGAAGAAGAAGAATGGACAAAGATGGATAAAGAAGAAAAGGAGGAGGAGTCAATTGAGGGAGCTGTTGATGAATTGTTGGTAGCTACCTTCGGTATGAAAACACTCCAATGAGTTTCAATCCTTATTTTTCACTATGACAAACACTGTTGCTGCAACACCTATTGTGCAATTAACTGCACCCACTCACTTTCCCATCAAACTCACGTCCCTTAACTTTCCTTTTTGGAGAAAATAAATCTAATCAACCCTTATTGGCCTTGATCTCCTGGAGTATATTGATGGTACCTTACCTACACCATCACGGTTTTTTGATAACAAAAAAAGGAATGTCAGTCTCGCTTACACCATCTAGTTTAAGCAAGATCATATTCTTCTTTGTGCAATTCTTGGTAGCTACATAGAAGCTATTCAACCAATAATCTCTTCAGCTGAATCTCCCAAAGAGGCTTGGGAATGACTTATTCACAGCTCCGCAAACTCCTCTCGATCAAGTATCATCTCTCTCAAAACCAAGCTTGCAAAAAATCCAAAAGGCACTAAATTAGTTTATGAATTTCTTAATGAGATGAGATCCATCGCAGATGAATTGGCCCTTGCACAAAATCTAATTAGTGAAGAAGATCTCTTGTCCATATCCTTTCTTAATTAAGAGACAAGTTCAACACTATTATTATTGCTATCAAAGTTTGTGAATCTCTAGTTAGTTATTCAGAAATCTTCAACAAGTTAACTGATCACGAGCAAATGCTGAAAGATATTGCATAAGCATCTTCCCCCATTCTTACTACAATAAATATCACTCAAAAACAAAATCCTAAGGGCCAACAATCTTACTCGTCACACCAAAGGCCTTCACATCATACTCAAAGCTTTCACTCTAATAATAGCAGGTCTCATGGAGGCTATGATGGAACTAGTTCTTGCTCATGACAAAGTCAGACTGACAATCGAGCCCACCATTCCAATTTATTTTGTTGCTTTTGTGAAATTCTAGGTCATGATACCTGTGACTGCAGGAAACATGCTAGGTTTTTGAAAGACAACAATATCTCTGTCAGTACCTCGCAACATGTTTATGCCCTTTCCAATCCAGTGGCTATTGCTACCGCTTCCATGAATTCTGTTGATATACAACAACCTTGGCTCTTTGATAGTGTTGCTGCCCATCATGCAACATCAAATCTATCAGCTTGCATTCCTATTCTGACTATGGGGGTCCAGATGAGATTTTCCTGGGTGATGGTAAAAGTCTTCCTATTTCACAAACTGGCTACACTACAATTCCCATACCCCAACACACACTCTCTCTTTCTAATGTTTTATGTGTTCCATATCTAAATAATAACTTGTTTTCTTTGGCAAAGTTATATAAGTCTAACCATGTTTCTATTGAATTTTCTCAACTTATTTTCTCGTAAAGGATCTTCGCATGGGGGAATGCAAGGGTAAAACATCGATGATGTTTATTGTGCAACTTTATTGTATTGTCCTCAATTAAATGTCACTACTAAAGTTTCCTTATCTCATTGGCATCACAAACTTAGTCATCCCTCAAATAAAATTCTTAATGTTGTTCTTAAGAATGTTGGTTTAGTTTCCAATTCTTTGTCAATGTCTAATTTTCATTACATCTCTTGTTTTGTAATAAAAGCCATAAATTACTTTTTTCTGACAATTCTCTCATTAGTTCTAAACCTTTAGGACTTATTTACACCAATGTTTGGGGACCAACTACCAAATACATTGATGGTTATGCATACTATACAATTTTTGTTGATCATTTTACTAAATATTTATGGTTATATCCTATGAAAAAGAAATCTGATACTTATACTATATTTCCTCAATTTAAGTGGTTGGTTGAGAATTAGTTTCAGACTAATATTGTTTCTATTTTTTCTGATAATGGAGGGGAGTATCAAAATGTCATTTCACTCCTTAATTTGTATGGTATTTCTCATTTCACTACTCCTCCACACACAATTGAACATAATGGCACCGCTGAAAGACGTCACAGACATATTGTGGAAACGGGTCTTTCCTTTCTTCATTTTGCCTCTATACCATTACATTATTGGGCTTATGCATTCCAAACTGTAGTTTATTTAATAAATCGTCAACCCTCACCTATCTTACATTTCAAAACCCCTTTTGAAATTCTTTTCAATAGGTCTCCAAATTATACGTGCCCCAAAACCTTTAGGGGTCTATGTTATCCTTGGCTTAGGCCATATTTCTCATCCAAACTCCACCCATGATCTATCCCTTGCCTTTTCCTTGGTTACTCTACCACCCAATCTGTATATAAGTGTCTTGATACAACAACTTATCGTCTGTATCTATCCCTCCATGTGAAATTTATTAAGGATGTTTTCCCAAGTCAAGTTCGCGATAAATCTCATGAGTTCTCTAACCTAGTTTGACATGTTTGCCTTGCAAGTTCCAATCAAGTAGATGAGCAACCTGATCATTCTTTGGCCACTATGATAACGCCTCCTACTATATTACCTCTATCCACTCCCTGCTCTCTGGATACCACTAACCCAAGTCCACTGTCCTCTTCCACTATGGAATCCCCTTTCCCTGTTTCCTCTCCATCACCTACTTAGACTCCATTATGCCCACAAATTTCTCCTCTGTAACATCTCGTTTCTATATTAAGGGTTAGAATCCTAGTTTCTGTAATTGAGAAATAGTAATGAGAGATTAGAAAAATGCATTTCATGCTTATGCATAGTGTTAGCATACACAAACATAAACTTGAATTTTGCACACATTACAATGACTTGTTCATGCACTTATTTTACATTTTTCAGGTACAAATGACTGTTTAATGTGATTATAATGTGAATTATAGATTATATGTCTTAAAATTTGAGTTGGTGTGTATAAGTAGTGATTTAGAATTTTAGGTAAAATTTGAGAATTTTTTAGAATTAAGGGAATTTTTGGACAAGAAAAATGCCAAATTTTGCACACATTACAATGACTTGTTCATGCACTTATTTGACATTTTTTCAGGTACAAATGACTGTTTAATGTGATTATAATGTGAATTATGGACTATATGTCTTAAAATTTGAGTTGGTGTGTATAAGTAGTGATTTAGAATTTTAGGTAAAATTTGAGAATTTTTTAGAATTAAGGGTATTTTTGGACAAGAAAAATGCCAAGTGGTAAGACAATTGATGAATAGTAGCAGAAATAAGTGTCAGATGGCAATAGAAATTTTGATAAATGACATTAAGATTTAACGACATATGTCATTTAAAATGGGAAGTCAATTGGATTAGAAGTGGGACACAAATGGATTAGCTAAGTAAAAGACCAAAAGAGGACCATGAGAAAGTGACATGTGGCAAGTGACACTTTCTCACTTGCCACAGCACTTGTCTTAAACCACGATTTTTATTAAGTGAAAAACCCACTCTCATTTTGGTCTTTCACTTGCTATTTACTCCTCTCTTTGTTAGCTTCTCTCATCTTCATCTTCTTCAATTTCTTCATCTTCCTCTCCTTCTCATGACACTCTCTTCTCCAAGCATCAAAGTTGAACCTTGCTTTCTTCCACCACTAGCTACTTCAAAGTTCTTGCTATCTTTTCTTCTTGATAAAAAACCTACCTATTCTACTTTGGCAAGATGATGATCGTGGGATGCATGGGAGAAGCTAGGGTTAAGTTTTATTTGAAGATCCTGAAGTACACATTTAAGTATAAAGCATTACTCTTCTTTATTTTTTGAATGAAACATGTTTTGATGATAGTTAAAAGTTAAATGATCATAAAATGAGGATGGGTACATGCTGAAACGTGAATGAGAAATGTGGATAGATTTATGTCTTGCTTTTACATATATGATGATCAACATTTCATAAGTTGTTGAGATGATTTGAGTTAGAATGATCATTAAAGATGGTGTAGGAAAAAGTGTAGAAAAATTTGATAGATAATGGGTCTTATGTTTTGTTTTCTTGGTGTATTAATGTGGATCTTTTTGGGTGTTTTGGAGATAAACTAAAATGATTCTAGAGCTAAAGAAAGCGAGTAATATGGTGTCTTGAAACGGGAACAATTAAGGTGATAGTTAGAAGTGAAATGAAAGTGGAAATGAAGTTAAAGATGTGTAAAAAGTTGATGGTGAATGTATATATTTATATGTTCTGTTTTTACTGTTCATGATCAATCATGGACTATAATTTGTTTATAGATGATATTGAATTGAAATAGAGTTAAGAATGATGGGTAAATGATAAGTAATTATAGAAATGGTAGACCAAGCATAAGGTGTTGAATGTAGTAAGTAAACAGTTAGAAATATGGAAAATATGGATGCAATTGGATAGATTTTGGGGCAAAAGGCATAACTTTTGTTGTGGATGTCAGATTGAGGTCATTTAAGTATGCTTTTGAAGAGGACTTCAAGTTCTACAACTTTTATGAAGGCCCCGAGGAGAGATTTTGCTATCTAAAGGGGTCAAAATTTTACATTTCTGTAGGTGTCCCGTGAATGTCTGCCTAGTGGACATGATGTTCCTTCAAACAGATATGATATCCCTTTAAACGTACATGGGCAGAGTTGGAAAGCTGGAAAGCTCGAGAATGTCCACCCAACGGACATGAAGTTTGCCCAATGAACATTCACTGGCCATTTAGACTTAATTTAGGCTTGAATGGAGCTTGAATTGAACCTAGAATGATGATTGGATTAAGTGACTAAATGTGTGATATGTATGAAGTGATAATGGAGGTTATAACTTAGTAAATAAATTGTTGATATCAAAGTACCAAAGGCATAAGTATAATGGGAATGAAGATGTTCATATGAGTGTAGTTATGATTCAAAGGAGTTGAGTAATATGTATTAAGTAAATGTAAATGAGAATTGGGTATTATGAGAGCATATAATGTTAGAAAAGAAATGACGAGAAATTGATTTATGATATTAGAATAACCAAGTGTTATTGAGGTGTAAGCTTAAGAATAAGACACATACAAAGGATAAGGATTGAATGATGAACTTAGAATGATCATGTACAAATGAAGTGTAAACCTAAGTTCAATTAGACGTATTTGATTTATGAATGAGAATGAACATAAGATGTAAATTTAGGTAATATACTCGGGATTTCATTGAGCATGCATTATGCACAGCACATATACATATGTATGTGATTGAGTATTCATAAGATTGTGCAATTAATAATGTGTGTGCAATATGTGTATTGCATGATGCTGATATACAGGATAGAACGTCCGCATCTAGAAGTTTCCGGGTTATGAAAGTTAATGCTAATCTGGAGTGTACTGTAAGTCGACCTAGATGGTCTCATTTTCATTGTTTGTTCTGTTTTAAATTTTTGTATTGAATTACTACTAATATGATTGATGTGAATGTGTTGATTCCGAACAATAAATGTCCAAGGCGTTTGATGCATGTAAAAATCACTGGAAGTGCTCCTTGAATGTGAATTTGAATGAATAAGTGATACTCAACATTATTGTTAAATGTCAGACCAAGGTCCGATGATAAATGTGAATGTGAATGTGAAATTGAAATCAAGTGATTGATAAAATATATGTAAATGTGATGCATTTCATTACATGAATACATGACAACATAAAGACTGTTGTAACCGGAGTAACCACCGAAAAAAACTTAAAGCTCAGAAAATGAAAAGGAGCTTAAAGCTCAGAATGTGGTAAGAACCTCTGGCTCACTATGTAAAATGAACCTTGTATCTCTAACGGATAAGGGGAAGTTATTAATGAGCCCGGTATCCACAATGGATACATAACAATTATAAGCATTAGGTCTTAACAATAAAAATTGAAAGTGGGTCTCATGAGCATTGCATATGCATTTGATATATCTGATTTAAATGGTTGAAATAAATAGTTTGAATGATTTCTGAATGTGAAATATGATTTAAGTGAATATGAAATGTATATGACTCAACATGTTGAATTGATGAAGTGATGTGAATTTTGTGAGTATATGAATTGATGTGTTATGTGATTGAGTGAGCCATCGAGCATAGTCCACTCACTGAGTTCGCAAAACTCAACCCAATATTTGCAACATTTTCAGGCTTAGAGAAGATCTCCAGCTAGACAAATTAGAGTCTAGCCACTGCATTCGAGTAAGAGATAGAGGTTGGGTTCAGTTCGTGTCTGCATATGTATTTCATTATTTTGTATCAAAATGTGTATTCACAATTATTGTACAATGTGTATGTGAATAATTTTGTAATGTAATAATATTATGACTGAAAATGTTTTGTATCTGTAACGGGCCCAAGTAATTACTGAAATTTTGATAATATGTATAATGGTTGTAACACTTGTGATTAAAAATGTTTATGAATAAAATGGGCCAAAATTGATTATTAGTTTTTCGAAATATGCGTGTGATGTGTGAAAAGTTTTTAATGGTTATGATTGACTAACTATCCTAGTACACCACCCTTGTAGAGTGTATTCTTGAATACCGTCAGTTTGTTTGAGAATATGCCCTATGGTAGTGGGGTGCTACATCCTCTCCCTCCACCTCCCCCAGCTCGGGTTAAGAAACCCAATCCAAAATACTATGGTGACAAATTTGTTAACCTTAGCACCAAGTACTGACTCCCTACTACACTTGAACCATCCACTGTCACCCAAGCTATCAAAGATACCCTATGGCGCCAAGCTATGGATGCTGAGTTTAATGCACTTTTACATAATGGTAGTTAGGAGCTGGTTCCAAAATCCAATCATGTTCCTATAAGTTGCAGGTGGGTCTTTCGTATCAAACAAAAAGCAGATGGTTCCATTGATAAGTATAAAGCTCGTCTTGCGGCAAAAGGATTTTTACAAGAACCAGGGCATGATTATTTTGAGATATTTAGTCCCGTTACCAAGCCGGTGACAATCAGAGTTGTCTTCTGTCTTGCCTTGTCCCAAAATTGGCCATTATGTCAATTTGATGTTAATAATGTGTTTCTTCATGGAATGCTGACTGAAGATGTCTACATGGAGCAGCCTTCGGGTTATATTCATCCACAATATACTCATCGTATCTGCAAACTCAAAGAGGCACTATATGGCCTTAAGCAGGTTGTTCGGGCTGATATACTGAGTTACAAAATATTTTACTGCTGTTAGTTTTCGCAAATCACTTGCAAATGCCTCTCTATTTGTTTATAATCACAATGGCATCATGACTTATTTTTAGTTTATGTGGATGATATTTTACTCATGGGTAATAATTCCAATTCTTGGATTGTTCAGAAGTTGGCCACCATATTTTCAATCAAAGATTTGGGTCCTTTGCATCATTTTTTGGGTGTCGAGGTAATTTCCACTCCAACAGGTATTTTTCTTTCTCAACATTGGCACATTTCTGATTTACTTGTTCGTTTTAACATGGATGGAGCAAAAGAGGTTACCACACCAATGAGTTCATCTGAGTCTTATACTCTTGTTAATGGCTCGTTGAAATTGATGCTAAATCTTATCGTAGCTTAGTTGGCTCTCTCCAATATCTGGCCATCACTCGTCTAGATGTGTGTTTTGCTATAAACAGACGCTCTCGGTTCATGCATGCTCCTACATAAATGCATTTGCAAGCTCTCAAAAGAATTCTTAGATATTACGATTCATCATGGGCTAAGAAGCACGGAAACGGACACGCGGCACGCGACACGACACAGACATGAACACGGGGACACACCAATTTCTAAAATTTGGTGGACACGGACACGGCATATATATATATATATTATAAATTTTAGAATTAAGAAAAAAAATTCATAATCCATAATATGATAAATATTGATTGATGTGTTTCAAAACTTCCAATATCTTGATAGTTCATACATATTTTTGTACTTTATAAGCCTCTCTTAAAAAATATGGAGCATATATATGCACTTTTTGTGGGTGTTCGTGTCGGACATGTGTCCGACGCGGACATGGCTCCATTTTGTCGTGTTCGTGCTTCTTAGATCATGGGTTGTTCCTTAACCGTGGTTCTCCTATGACTTTTACTGCTTTTTTTGATAATGATTGGGGTGGTGTTAAGGATAATGGACATTCTACTACAGCATATCTGTTATTTCTTGGATCTAATATCATTTCTTGTTGATCCGATCGTCAAAAATCTGTTTCTCGATCATCTACTAAGGCTGAATATAAAGCCTTAGCAAGTGCCGCAGCAGATAGGAGCTATTTGGATTTTGGGGATTTCTTTTCCCCTTTTACTCAACGGTGGAGCTATGGAGTTATACTTTGGAACGTTGTCATTTGTTTTTTCTGTGTTGAGCTATTACGAGTTGAACGCTATCATTTATATGGTTGATATTTCCTGAGAGTGTTATGACTCTCCCAACTTTTGTATTTCTCTTTCATCATTAATCAATTTTAATTTTTTCAAAACAAACCTAGGTCTTTTTACGAGGTAGGCCAATTGGTGTTGTAATAACATTCACAGACTTGGCGTTTGTAGTTATTCTATCAAACTACTTTTTTCTTTCCTGATCCACCTGAAAGGCTAACAGTGCTTCGATTGGTGCCTTTCAGCTTTTCTGAAACGGATATTTGCGAAAACCTGTGCCTAAAAATGGCAATCAATTATTCAAGCAATAGGAAAACAATAAGAAGTACAAAGTTTGATCAAAATTCTAACATCGTCCAATGCCAATCATCGTCATCTTTTTCATTAGATTCAGTCTGTTTATTCAACATATTGAATCAATCTATGATTCTTATCAAGGTGATTAAGAAGCAAGTGTATTGTGCTACTTTCTTATATATACACAGGAAGAGTCAGGCAAAGAAGGTGGTATGCATTCCAACACCAGCAGTTGCAAGCAGTAGGCCAAGTGGGGAAGTAGTTCCATATGATCTGTTGGCGATGAGAAAATTTGGTCAGAAACCCATCAAAGGTTCTGTCACCATTGCGCATATCAGCACGGGTGATAACTGGTTATGTAATTGCTTAAATTTTAGGTGAATAAAGTATAATTTTCCTTCCTTAGTAACTGAAACAAAGAAACGATCTTCTCATCAGCGTACGCTTCGCATTCTCTGACAAACATCGCTCTGCATTGCGTGAGAAAGTCCACTTTTTCATTTGTATTTTCATACAATCCTCTAACGACTTTACAACGACAGAATCACGAACATTGCTTTAATTGATCTCTGATTTTGGAGTAAGAATCCCAATCTGATCATCTGTATACACTTTCCAGGGGCTATTATAGACGCAGCAGCTCAAAGGGTTGCTCAGCAAGGAAACAAGTCATAAGCGATACATCCTAAGAATGTTTGTGCTTGTGTTGATTTAAGGCAACACAACCCGGTTTATAACCCTTTTGTGTATACCAGCGGAATAATACTACGCAAATGCACAATAATAATGCCGTGTAAAATTATAAATAGTTTTAATGTATAAATTAAAATATAAAATATATAAATATATAAAGCAAGATTTAAAATTTTACAATCAAATTGGAAAAGTTTGACTAATGAAATTATCAGTAAAAAATCAGATGAATGAGCGAAAGCGAAAGTAAAGTGAAAACTAAGGCGAAGCAATTATATTAAGATAATTATTATATCAATAAAAACAAATATGTGATGAACTGTTATTATGATTATCTATGTAAATATAATAAGAAATATATATCACTGATTCTTATTATTTTATATGTTTATGTACATAGTATTATTTGTTTT
>JAOTAX010155597.1:0-14828 GCA_025629825.1 Erythroxylum guanchezii | reverse complement strand
TTTTCTCGATCTTTCTCCTTAGAAAGTCCAGATTTGTGTCGATTGAATACCCCTAGTCCAATGCAATATTTTGACAATCCCAAAACGATAGATCCAATCCAAGTCTTGAAATAATGGTGAACAGATAAAGTAAGTGGTTTGACTCTTGCGAGGAAAAGTGGATCTTGTTATGATGATTTGATATAATTATGTATCTAAACACAATTACGACCTAAACATCATTTATATTTTATAAAGATTCAAACTTATATTTATCTTATTATTAGTAATAATTTGACAGTGATCAAATAAGCAAATCAACTTATCTGTTCTATTTTTATCGTTCCAATTTTATTTCAGTTTATTTTATTCACACATTTATATAAAAAAATTTTCCCCCCTCTATGATTGAGTTAAAATGGGACAAGAGTTAAAATCAAAGCTTTACCTTCATCCAATTGGCATTCAATTTAACAAATGTTTTTTTTTACAACGGAAAAAACACAAATTATAATATCTTTCGAGGGAAACTAATCTCGGCTATATCCTCTAAAAAGAGAGTGACACGCTCAGATGGTGTCCTATCAAAAGTGGTAAATTCGAGTCTCAAAGTAGAAGCATAATTGGCAAGCCAGTCAGCGCATCGATTGCCCTTTTTATAGATGTGACGAAGAATAACTACCCAATTTCGGATGAGAACTTCATTAATGCCCAGGACCAAAGGATTGAGAGACAGAGCACGATGTAAGGTGTCAGAGATGAGCTCCTGAGCCACGATAGAGTCCGGTTCAAGTATCACGCGGCGAAAATCGAGAGTCCAAGCTAGCTGAAGCCCTAAGTAGACGCCTAAGAGTTCAGCCGAAACCGAAAAATAGCGACCTATATTCTGAGCAAAACCCCTAACCAATTACCAGAGCAATTTCGAATGAGACCTCCTATAGTGACCGAGGAGATGTTGTTACAATACGTCCCATTCGTATTCAGTTTGACCCACTTAAGGGTGGGCAGATACTACTAAATAAATTGTGCAGATCGTACTGATCAGACGAGCGCAACAAAGCGAAGCTGAGGCCTAAAAACCCAGGCGAATATGATTAAAGATGATAATGACAAGAGAAACCGATCAAGAGAACTAAGGGTCGAGCAAGGAAAACAAATCTGATCTTGAAAAAAAAAATAGAAGGCTCTGATTTTCTTCTTTGAGCCTACAAAAGAAAAACCAGTAATTGTACAACACCATAGCCAAGTCAACCAAGTTTCAAAGATCACCTTTTGAGTGGCTAATTGGGAAACATGCCCATGAATTCTCTAATTTTAGCCAATAATCATCAAAGGTTAACTCGAAAGAGACGCTACAAAAGGCACATCTAAAGTCTATACGAGTAGATACAAAAAGTCACATCTCCACTTCATCTGCTTGAGCATGAGCAATCCTTGGGTATACTGTTAAGTTGAGAGACAAAGTTTAATTATTTATGCCACTTGCGTATTAATCACTCGTCAATTCGTTTATCTAACACCCCATTCCTTCATCTTCAATTCATCTCCGTCACTCTCACCAACTACGTTATCCTGTCCTTCTCTTCCTCTCCACGCTTCTCTCCCTGGTAAATATGCAACAATCTCTAAGTTTACATATGCAGATTGATGTTTTTTGTTCAAGTTTTGCACTTTCCTCTTGGTTTTACTAGTTTGACTTCTTGATTTTGTCAACTTCTGATAAAAGTGGTTGGTTTTATAACTCATCTTATACTTCACACAAAAGGTTGTAACTTTTTAATGCGATTTTACTTCTCTATGATGTTTAACCCATATTAGCTACTGTAATTCATCTGTGGTGATTTATTAATTGCTTATAAAACACAACTACTTTTTTCTCGTAAGACAGTGAGTGAGTGACTCAGTACTTTCCTCAAAATTTTGTTCTCTTTGCAAATCTTATTTTAGCATTGTTTATTTGCCTGATGTGCCAAACTACTTGAAAAGGACACTTGAATCGAGTTCAGTTGCAGATAATGGGTAGTGATCCAGGTCCAAGTTTGTTTCCATTGCACCGCTGCAAAACTCTTCATCTGGTTGGTATTGAAGTTTTAATTATTCATATCCGGATATGAAGATGCTTGCGTATATGGTCCGAAAGACCTCAAAGATAGCTTTCCTTCTTTTCTTGGCTTTTGCCTGCAAATCAAGTCATTTATAAAACCATAAATCCAGGTGAGGCATGCACAAGGGACACACAATGTAGAGGGAGATAAGAGCTACAAAGCATACTATTCTCCTGAATATTTTGATGCACCCCTTACTCCCCTAGGCTGGCAGCAGGTATGATGTTAAAAAAAAACTTATTATGCGCGTTCTATGTATTCCTGAAGAAAACTTGCTCCTTTAAGTTCAAGTCTCCTGAAAACTGTGCACTCTTATGGTATAGGTCGACCATCTGCGTAATCATGTACATGCGTGTGGGCTTTCCAAACGGGTTGATTTGGTTGTTGTTTCTCCTTTGCTAAGGTACTGGTTTGTTTTGCGTTCTGTGCTTTGTTTGTTAGATGAAAATAATCATAAAGTATTTACCTGGGTAGAGGTCTACAAACTTCTCTTGTTAGATGGAAAATGTCTTGTTAAAATGTGACCATTATGACCTGCAGAACATTGCAGACAGCTGTTGGTGTTTTTGGTGGTGGGGACTACACTGATAGGATGGATGTACTGCCACTTATGGTGGCAAATGCTGGAAACAGTGGTAGAGCAGCAATTTCAAGTCTCAATTCTCCACCATTTCTTGCAGTGGAACACTGTAGAGAACATTTGGTGCATCTACTATGTTTTGTTTTTATGTTTCTTTTGATATCATGTACTTATACACTGAGCTTTTCAATATACTATTAACTACTATATATCCTAATTAAGTCTAGAGGCTTGTTGCTTAATTCAATATATTGATGTTGGAGCTGATGCAATCCTCCTTGATATCCATTCCCACACCCTCTTATAGAGAATAAAAGATCCAATTCCAATGTTCCACATCTGCTTGTCAACTTTGAAGTCCAGAAAAGCATCCTTACTTGTAGTTATTTCCCACAGGGTATTTGTCCTTGTCATGGGAGGCAAAATGTCAGCAACTATCAATTATTTTTTCCTGCAATTGACTTTTCACCGGCAAGTATAAACTCTCTAATTATGAATCTGGCCAAGTTTGGTTACTTGTCTAATACTTTCTTTTCTTCTTTATGTTACTGCTCCATTCAATTACCTATTTGTGGTTTTGTTCAGATGGAAACTGATGAGGACACCCTGTGGAAGGCCAATGTGAGAGAGACTTCTGATGAACTTACTGCCAGGGGATTGAAGTTCATGAACTGGTTGGTTGATCATTACTCGCATTCATATGGCGTTGGTTGTGTACGGATAGTTTTATGGGCGTGCTAAAGAGCATAAACAGCATTTTATCTTCGGACTGCAACTAGAAGCTATGCCACATATTGATGCAACTTGAATCTTCTAGGCGCCCACCAACTAAGAAACTTCAGTTCATATTTGTTTGCAAGAGACATCTTAGTAATGCTGTTAAGCCTTTTGAAGGTTAAAACATTCAAATTCTCACATCTTTGTTGCATTGCCATATGTTTATAGATTAGAGTTCCTGCGCTATTCATGATCATGCAAGTTCTGATCATTCTTGAGATAAAATATCATATTTAAAACATTTCATAGGTGGTAATTTTTAATGGATTAGATTTGGTACATATTTTGTTTGAAGTTGCATACCATGCCTGAATATTACAGGTTGTGGACGAGGAAGGAGAAAGAGATTGCAATAGTCACTCATAGTGGGTTTTTGTTTCATACCTTAAATACGTTTGGAAGCGACTGTCATCCATTGGTGAAAAAAGAAATATGCAAGCGGCAAGTATCATTATACTTTTTTTCGCTCAAATCATACACTGATATAGCCAGTAGGTTCTTACGGGTGCTTAAGTTCTGAACATTTCCGTTACCTCTACTTTATTTTGATGTTCTGATCCGATGCAAATCATATGGTATCTTTCTGCTTCTGTTTAGACTTTAGCTGAGCAGGAGATGATTGTGTTTCAATATAACATTGTTTTTGAACAAAAGGGAAATGTATTCTGGAAGTGCTTCTCTGCTCTGTTGTGCTTTACGGTTTCTACATTAATATCTTGGTTCAGTTTTCTATTTAGAACTTATAAGTATTTGTTGGAAGTTACGGTTTACGTTAGGGAAATGCATGCAGCCTTACATTTTAACATGCTAGATACTGTGTATTGGTGCTCCTAATTATGTTGTTCTATCTTTCCCTGAAGTAATAAGAAGTAGTTCCTAATATGTACTCGCAGCTTTGCAAATTGCGAGCTTCGATCAATGATCATTGTTGACAGAAGGTGAGTTTCTTGTGTTGTATAAAACCTGGCGACGTCCTGTTTCAGATTCTTATGCTCTCTTCTACTTTGTCCAGCATGGCTGGGTCAGATCCTTCAACAACTAACTATCCTGGAAAAATTCCTGCTGGCCTAGATAAACCAAGTAATTTTCCAGAGGAGGATAGACCCAAACAATATTGACTAGTCCAAGGACCGAACACATTGATCTGAAGTTGAGATTGGGTTTAGTACTGATGATGTAATATTGCTGCCCATTCTTGAAATCCTATGGGGTCTTTGTATTGTTCATGTCAGAATGTATGCTTTATTTGTCATCTTTTCACTGTGACACCATAAAAACATCTTAATTCAAGCATTGGAAAAGGTTGTACATCCTATCTTATTAGCACATGTATGTTTTTTCACAATAATTGATGGTTGCTTCAAGCACCAAACTTGTACATGAAACATGAGTTATAGTGAATGAACCTGAGATAACTGCAGAGTTGATAATGAACCACCCAAAGCATACTTGAAGGCACGAAGCATACAATGTAAATATAGAAAATTTTTGATAGATTTCAGAAGAATGATGGTCATCTGTTTTCTGTAAAGCATCATACGGTATTATCTTTCTCAAGCTTGAAAATAGAAGGAAACAGAAACTTTTTCAGGAGATGCATGAAAAAAGCGACGAGCTACACCAAGCCAAATGCAATTCTTCAATTTGGCTTCAAGACATCATAGAAGGATACTGGCTGCTTCTTGGAGTTGACACATAGCTCCTGGAAGGACAAAGATATGATGTTTTAAACCAGTAATGCATCAGTCAAGCCACGACCAACTTCATTTCAAGTCATAAGACATACCTCTATAGCTATGGCTAAACGCAGAATTGTTGCTTCAGCCCATGGACAGCCAATTATTTGTAATCCAATTGGAAGTCCTTGTTTGTCATAACCAACCTGCATAACAGATATATTTGGCTTGCTTGACATTTAACTCCTGAAATAATTGAAAGAAGTATCATGGTCAAGTGAGACATTGAAGGTAACTCACAGGAACAGAAATGGCGGGAAGACCAAGAAGGTTTGGTGCAATTATAAACCGCATTAGATAACCTGGGAGCAAAATCATGCGTGAGTATCATGTATGACGCAAAAATATGCAGTACTCAACATACCAGCACAAACTTGAAAAGGAAACTTAGTGTTTTTCACAGGTTTTGGAGACAGTTATATGAGAAGCCACACATACCTGTGCAGTGATTATTCCAATATGTGAGCATTGATATGCACCAATTATGCAGCTCCAACAAAATAAAAGAGATAGCCTTTGTTGATTCAGCATAATGACGTTTTATTTCATTCATGAGACTAAATAACCGACTCTTTTACAACTTTAGGGAAAGGGGTGTGGCAACTACAAGCTAATTGGCATTTTCTAGCAGTATTATTAGGTCGCAATTGATCCCTCTTTACCAACAGGTAACTTGTGACAACTATATCCACAATTCAATCACATTGTGCAAAAAAGAAAGCTTCTAAAGCAATCACATATGGTTCATCTTCATTCCAACTGTGAGGGATTCAAAATGACAACCATAATAGATCTTCAGAGCAGCAAGTGTTATTGATGAAGTATCAAACACAGACAGATCAAAACTTCCTAGGCATATCAGAGGAAAAACATTTTAATTACTTGATTTAATGCATTGGGTCAAAAACATTGGTTTCCATATTCATGTTTTTTGATTCACCAGCTGAGTCATGATCCAACTTAGTACATGAAGGTTTTGGAAAACAAGAATCACAAGACAAACCTGAAACCTGCATGTCAGTCTCCCCATATTTAAGTGCACTTGGAGGTATTTTGGGTGCTGTCATACTGGAATTCACATAGACAAAAAAAACAAAACAAAACAAAAACAAAGAGAATAAAAATCACAATCATTATCCGAAATGCCAAGTTGATGCATGGCAAGAATAATACAATCTTCCAGTTGGATCAAAAGGATTTGAAATGATAGGTTGCATTTCTGATGACCAGAATTCAAAGTGTAAATCAAGGTATCAATTATTCTAATAGCTGCACCACTAAATCATTCAAGGCTAATTGATGGCAAACATATGTGTAAATCTTTCAAGAAACAATGACAACCCATCTTGTTAGTCACTGCATGTTCTATTTCCCACAGGAGCTATCACAATGCAATTTAAATTCATAAGCAGTTTCACTGCAGATTCCAAAGATTTCATTCTAGTGCAAAATTTGTACACGTAAGGCTAGCGTACCCAGTTGTTGGGGTCACTATGACATCAACCTTTTTGAAGATCTCCATGTGATAGTGCATTATTCTTCTCCTGAACATGTAAGATCAGACAAGGAAATCATCCAACCATAGAATGAAGATCATTCGCACTAGAGTGAGTAAATGTAATTTTTGTAAAAGTTTAACCTCAAACATGCGACAATAAATTTCCTTCATGAAGAGGCAGATTCAACCTCACCTTATACGCTGGGCAGCAACATAATCTGATCCACTGAATGATTTGAACAGTGTTAGATTTGTACGGACATCATATGTTAACTTTACACCTTTTCTGCAAAATAATGAGGAACAGGAGATCTGTCAATTAAAATCAACCAGAACGTCACCAATTACTACAATCATCTAAAGCAGGCAATTTATGCACTTGAAGAATGCTCATATGACACTGAACTCCACAAAAAAGCAAAAGAGGGATACCCATCCTCCACATCAGAGCTTAATCCACATTGTGTTTCACATCCAATTGAAACAAGATGAGCAGTACGCATTTCATGAAGTTCTGGTATTCCAATCTCTACCATCTGTAACCAAGTTCAGTTAGAAAGGAAATGAACATGCCTAACGTTGAGATGGTGTTCATTCAGGAGGAACAGGTTTAAATTAATAGCAATGCAATAAGAACATTGATAATGAAGAACTTACTTCACAGCCATGCGTCTTCATTAGAAGGTTAAGAATGTCCTCACACTTATCAGAGATGTCTGTTGAACTTACATCATTAAACCACTGCAGTGCAATCATCATTTGCAAATGAATGTTATTCAAGGAAGGAATAATGAAAGCAATTTGTGTCAGCAAAACAAAAGGTTTGATTACCGCTGAATACTTTCCCAGTCGCAGTGATCTCAAAGCATCTGTATTTTCATATGATGACAAATTTGGCAAGCAAGGAGGACTCTGTCCAAAACTACACATAATAAGCATAATAGAGGGTAGAAACTTCATTAAATGGATAACCAGAATTCATAACCCAGTCCCCCCAATTAATATTTAAATTTAGCATACAGGACCTGAGAATGACAAAAGTAACTGTACACTCTGAGTGAAAGGGCTTCTAGCAGTAATAGCTAATTGATATTGAATAGAAACATCAGGAGAATTGTATTATCGTAACAGATATGGATGATAAAAGCAAAAATACTTGCGGTCCTCACCAACACATGACCATATCTAGATGCAGAAAGCAAAGAACTATATTATTGACATCTTGAAAGCAATAAAGTGATGCAAGAAGCCATTACAAACCTCCTAAAAGGTTGAAAATAATACAGTTAATGATAGGATCACTGAAACTTAAGAATTGAGAAAAACAGGGGTAAAATGTAAAGCATTTGATATTTTTTTAGAAGACGTGATAAAATGTACAGTACCGGATTCAAGCTGATTCTATTCTCAGGAGAACAGCCCAACATTGCTGAATATCTGCAGGGCAACAAATGCAAGATAACTAAGATTTTCTACAGAATAACTAACACACAATAATTCAGCTAATTAACTAAAAGGATGGGCAGAGTTCACAATGTCAAAAATCAGCCATGCCACATGCTCAGACTTTTGGAACTGAGATCACCAACAAGCAAAAACGATATTGTCAACCACCAGAGTACAACCAAGTAGCCAAGGAGGTAGGAGTACCTTCTTATCATAAGGTTCAAATCCCAATAGGTATGTGGCAGAGGGAGTTGAAAATATTTATACTTCGCAATGTAACAAAAGAAAAAAACAATATTTTCTCTGATAATGCCAAGAGAAGACTTAAAAGTGAAATAATTTCCAGTAAAATCTGAAAACTATGGCTTGTTATATCCAATTCCTATACAACTGGTCAGATTTTTGAGGAACTCTTTAAAAATCAATATATTGTAACCATGCCTATAAAATCCAGTGTATAATTGAAATACTTACATTAGCATGACATCCTCCACAGAAGATGCAAGTGGTCCAATAATTTCCACTGTCCCAGAATCACATAAGGAACTATAGAGCATAGAAGCCGGTGAAATAGGGTTATAAAGAAATCTCCAATTTTCAAAATTAGTCATTGTTAACAACGAACCATACAAGATTACTCAGTACAAGAGTAATAACAGAAAGGTCCATGGTAAAAATAAAACTAGGTAAATGTTGAAAGCTTACCCTCCTATATCCGTTCGACCATATGTTGTTTTCAATCCCACAATACCACAGAGTGAAGAAGGTATTCTGACAGAACCTGCATTTTCCACAGAACATTAGTCCAGAAGTAGGTAGCAGAGAAGTATCTAATGCGAGATTCACAAAAATAAATTTATTAGCACAACCTCCACCATCTGATCCCAAAGCAGCAGGGCACAGTCCAGAAGCAACAATTGCTGCTGGGCCTGATGAGGATCCACCGGTGTATCTATCCAAGTCATGTGGATTTCTTGTTGTTCTGCATCCAAATAAAATTTCTAAGGATTGTAGACTGAGCATGCAATAAAGATAAATCAAAGAGGAAGACAATAGAAACAATTAATATATACTATATATTAAACTATATGTCCAAAATGATTTAAGAGTCACAATTCAAGTAACAAACTGACCCATAATTTGAATTGTTTCCAGTTGTTCCCATGCCTATCTCATGCATATTTGCCTTTCCCACAAATATCACACCACAACTTCGCAATCTAGAAACACTAACTGCGTCCTTTTCAACTGGTCGAACTTCATGGATCCATGTTGTTGCACCTATCATTATGATATGCTAGTTTTACGGCTAGTTCAAAGAAATCCTTAAATAAATGTAAACCAAACATTTAACTTCTTGCAAATACTTACCCTTAGTTGGATATGGATAGCAATCTATATCATCCTTGATTGCAATGAAAATGCCATCCAAAATGGACATGGGATTTCCTGCAGAGCAACCACGTTTAAATCTCATTAGGTGATATTTAAAGTTCATTCGGCCATAGATCATCACGTCACAAAGATAATTCATCAAAAGTCAGCAATACCTTCCTCAAACCTCCTTGTAGAAGCTGCAGCCAGCTGCCTGACTCTCTCCTCATCAAAAGAAACCAACAACGGCATCGGTGGCTCCTTCTTTTGAAACTCCTTTATTACTGAGATTATGTGCTCTGCAACCTTTATAAAATAAAAATGAGTTCTTTACTTTAAAATTTGCTAAAAAGGAGATCAAGCCCATAGTAGTATGACATACCATAGATGGGGTTACAAGCTTTGAACGGTAAACATGTGCATAATCACGTATCTTCCAATACCTAAATGAAGAAGCCAGGCCCTCACTCCAGCTGCTAGAAGGATCATAGTCAGGAAGACACTTCAAGGCTGACTCAACTCGTTCTTCAGGTTTTCCTTGTTCATCGAGGATAAGAATACCAGTTTCTAGCCCTGCAATTTCGTAATACTTGCTTTGGGTAGCTCCAGTATACAATTCCATTACTTATTGGAATTAGATATGCCATCAACATCATTTAAAACAAAATTTCACTGCAGCAATCCACCTTCACATGTTCCCTTGATAAAGCAATCACTTTCTTTCCATAAATTATATGAAGCTTGAAATATTCTGGAAAGTGAGATATTAACTTTATAAAAGGTCTAGAAACAGGTTTACCTCACAGGTATATAGCAATCTAAATTTTGTCTACTCAAAAGCTAAAGTGAGAACTTCTACATGCCTCTCAGAGGATTTAATATAAGATGAGCACACTAAATTATACTTAAGGAACAAGAGGCATATGCACTTGCTTTATGCCCTCATAATCTCATTTCTGGGGTTAACCAATTCAAAATGAAATGGAAAAATGAAAGCTGCAATGTATCTTTGACAAAAGAAGAGGGATAAAAAGAGTCAGCTCATTGTACAGAAGTGAAGAATATAAATAACAATCCTGTAGTTTTGTATATCCTCCAGTAATACTATCTCAACAAGCCATTGATGTGGAATCTACATATGTCCTGCATAAGTCTCATTTGAACTCTACGCCAACGAAGAGATCCATGAAGTAGGAAGACAAAGAGCTTCCAGCCAGAGGTACATGGTCCACAAGAGATGAGGTCAATTTCCTCAACCAAAGGTTCCCTAACCATCATTCATTTTAAATGATGACCATGTAGCTCAAGCTTGCAAATTTTTACACATGCAGGCACAATATATGAACACAAATTTCCACTATATGCTCTCGTCTACATAGAGAATGTGGCAACAAACCTTGAGGAGGAAATTCAGGTTTAAACATGGGTTCTTCTGGAATCTTTGTGTTTCGCAGCAACTGATAACAAAAAGCATTCAAAGCCATCATAGTCAATTATCTTTGCGATTGCAGTCAACAAAGGTTCCAATCCGCAAAGAAAAAGAAGTTTTAAAGGCAGACCTCATTAATCTTGTTTTGCTTCTTCAAGTACGATATGATCAAAGACCCTATCACTGGAGTTTCAAGAAACCTTACAAACAACTTGAATATCCAGCCAGTTAGATGTGGAGCTGTGTAATTCAACAAGAACGAGTTACATAATATTTTTCTTTTATTGACAAGCTTATAGTTCCATTTATACATAACAGTATTTGGGCAGGTAAAGGCCTAGATGCCCACATAAAGGATGAGAAGAGAGACCTTGGATGATCTCAGGCTCGTACTTGACAGAGGACAGGTCCAAATCTTTAGCTGGAACCATTATTCTTTTCTTTCCCATTCTTAGAAGACGAAGTGTACTGTCAATTGATCAAACAAAAGAAGAATATAGAATTCTTACACCAATTCCACATTAAAACTCAAAACAAAGAGAAACATATAAACAAACAAGCACACAGTCAAGCACTTCATTAATGAGAAACAAACACAACTGGGTCCTGTTTCTAAGAAACGAAGTTGCTTGCTTGATCAGTCCTTTCAGATCAGATTCGTTTCTTGATTACAAAAAACATGGGTTTTTTCTGTTCTCCACGAGTGCACTAAAGAATTCATCAAAGACTAAAATTCGCTTACTTGTTAGTTAGTTTCAGTAATCATTTCTTAGGATGAGAACTCACCTCAAAAACTTGTAAATGTTTCAGTAACTTCAAACAGAATGCCAAAGGAGAGAACTTGAATGCGAAAGGAAAGAGCTTTTATTGATTGCAAAAGGTCTGAGAATTTTGAGGTCGCGGCTTTTAGTGATGTAAACAAGAATTGAAGTCCACGGTAGTTGTCAGAAGCAAATGATGGTTTAGACTTCAGATAGTCTTTCGATTGGCCAGCCACTCGCTTTCAAAACCACATTTAAATACTAAAAACAGTCTTACATCATTCTGAGCTTTCTTCTCCTCTGTTTCTCTTAACTTCCCAAAGTTACATCATTCTGAGCTTCCTTCTCCTCTGTTTCTCTTAACTTCCCAAAGTTGCAATCTTCTTTTTAATGTTTGTTTTTTCTTAACTTCCCAAAGTTGCAATCTTCTTTTTAATGTTTGTTTTTAGTTTTTCCCAACTACCTACTTGATTTTTATACGGTCAATTTTACCGTTTAATCCCAGTAACCATTTCCATAGCTTATGGACATATAAAAAAACTTGATATTATCTAAGCAATTCTTTGTCTGGATACAGAGCAACCTTTTGTGAGAGATATCAACTGTAAACCTTTCTTATCAAACTTTACCTATCGTATCTTCGAACTAAAAATGGGACAAAAGCAATTTCCTGATTGGGACGTCCTTTAAAGGATTGTAATCTCCAATTTTTGGGTTGGTGCTTCAATGCATTGTTCTTTCCACTTTCCAGGACCAGGAACCATGTTGTTCATAGTCGTATTCACCATTAGCACCTTATTTTCATCATTTCACATTAGATTCCTCTTGTTTTTTCATTTTCAAAGAGTGGTTGGCTTAGTTTTAGCATAATAATAACCACTTAAATTTATTATTTGATGCACAAGATAATGACCTAGATTATACATGCACGGCACCATTGGGATAAAGATTGCAACTTGATTTTATAGGATCTACCACAATCCCGAACACGACGGCCTCGAGGAATTGAAATCATCTTTATTAGCGCATACTGTATCGCATTTGAGTTATGTCAAAAGGCTCAAAACCAAAAGAATATTAACTTAGAATACATGAATCTTTAAAAAACAGAAAGTTAAACCGAAAGAATTTGAAAGATAATTGAAAGAAATTTTTTTGTCCATTAAAAAATTTGAGGTTTAATTAAAAAATATTATTAAATAAAAATTTATTTATTTATTTTAATTTATAAAAACTTACTAATTAATAAAAATTGACCTGATTAATTTTTAATAACAAAGAATTATTTAAATAAATTAAATCGGAAACTTAAAAACTGAACTAAAAAGTTAGACGGTTCGAAGTTTTTATGGATAAACTAACTAAATCAGTTGAGTTTTTAATCATTGAAATACTTCTTATTATTATAAGCAAAAGTAGCTAGAGATTGAGTTTAAAATCCCATAAGTTGGTTTGAGATTTTGCGTGATATGTGTGCTTAGAAGAAGATTTTGAAAATCAGCAATTATGTTAATTTGGTTAAAATCTTAATAATTAGTCATTTTTTTATCTTGCTTTTAATCATACCAATATAGGTTGAATTTGTAAGAATAACTAGATTTGCTAAATTTTAAGTTATTTAAATAGTGCATTTTTATGGTATATACCAATTCAAGAGCTTTAAGGTTTGACAATTGGAATGAAGATGAACCATATATGATTGCTTTAGCCTGATTTTTTCTTTTGATGGCATGATGTGAATGAATTATGGATGTAGTTCTCTTGAGTTACTTGTTGGTAAAGAGGGATTAATTGTGAGCTAATAATACTACTGAAAAGGCCAATTAGCTTGTAGTTGTCACACCCCTTTCCCTAAAGTTGTAAAAGAGTCAGTTATTTAATCTCACAAATGAAATAAAACATCATTATGTTGAATCAACATAGGTCATTATTTTGATGGATTTTATCTAAGTAGATTTTTATCAAGAAAAACATAGCTACGAAATTAAAAAATAATAGTAGTTGTACGAGACCTTGTCAAGGACAGGTCTCTTCTTTGTGTCGGCATAGGTTCTTCAGAGAAAGGGAAAAACATGGCTAGGAAAAAAAGGTGGCTTTCCCCATTTCTTGACCTATGACTAGATCTTACGGTAGAGTACATAACAACTTGGTATTAGTGTAACATTCCATCATCGATGGGAAGGGTAAAATAGTAATTTGGAACGGGTTAGGAGTGGTGTTTTGCTATATTCATGCATTCATATATATATATATGAATAATGAATTTTGCACATGTAATGATTGTACATGCATTCATGACATTTCTCGGTATATATGTCTCTAATGTGCTTATTGTGAAAAATATGATTTTTGTGCTTGAAAATTGAATTGGAGTGGGTCTTTGTGAGTTTTGAATTTTTTGAGAATTTAAATTGAATTGGAGTGGGTCTTTGTGAGTTTTGAATTTTTCGAGAATTTAAAAAAAAATTCTGGAAATTTCAGGGTACTTTTCCTGACTAAGAAAAATGCCAAGTGGCAGACTGACTAGTTACCGATAGTAAAAAGTACTGTTCAATGGCACTGAAAATTAGATACATGATGTTAGGATTTATTAATTAAAGCCATATAAAATTTGGGTGCCAATTGGATTAAAAATTTGGGTGATAAATGAACTAGAGATTAATTATTATTAAGTCAAAAATAAAAGATGGCTAGTTAATTCTTTGTTGTCATGACACTCACTAAGCTTTTAATTTCTTTGTTAAACCCACGACACTTTAGAATAACAAGGCTATCTTCATTGTCTTTCATCTTATACTCTCTTCTTCTTTTCTTTCTCCATACGACTTTGACACCCCCTCACTCTCCATGTGAGTTTTGTTCATTTTCAACACTAGCCACCTCAAGATCCTTGCTATCTCTTCATCTTGTTTCTAAAAACCTAACCTAGTCCTCCTTGAAGAGATGATGTCGTGGGTGGTGAAAGGAAGTAGAGAATTAGTGATTTTGGAAGTTTATTAGGTAAGCTTTGTGTTTTATGTTTTGTTTTGGTAATTAAATGTATTATTTGTGATGGTTGTGAACCAAATTGCATGCAAATTGTGTTGGTGTAGATGGGTATGAAATTTGCTTGTTTAATTGATGATTGATGAGGTAGGATGTGA
>JAOTAX010155582.1:0-14830 GCA_025629825.1 Erythroxylum guanchezii | reverse complement strand
ATAATATATTATTAACAAATCATAATGTTAATACATGAATCACATATGTCCATTGGCCTAGGGCACACTACTAACATGAGGATGGTAAGCTAACGCTTGCTTATGGTAGACCCCATATTTCTTCAGCAAATTTTTGAATGAACGGTTGACAAAGTAAGCCCCTCGATCACTTAATATGACCCTCGGGGTCCCAAACATTGTGAAAATATTCTTCTTAAGGAATTTTAGCACCACTTTCATGTCACAAGTTAGACAACCAACAGCCTCTACCCATTTCAAGGCGTAATCTACTCTCACCAAAATAAACTTGTTACCAAAAGAGGGTGAAAAGGGGCCCATAAAGTCCAATCCCCACATGTCAAAGAGTTCCACTTCCAAAATTCCTTGCATTGGCATCTCATGCTTCTTTGAAATGGTTCTAGTTCTTTAACATCAGTCACATGTGTGAGCAAAATTCCTTGTATCCCGAAAAAGTGTTGGCCAATAAGATCCTGCTTGTAGCACCTTGGCTATTGTCTTTTCTAAACTAAAATGTCTCCGTAAGGCGAGGAATGGCAATTTATCAACACTTCTTCAGCTTCTTCGCTTAGTGAACATCGCCTAATAATTCTATCGTTGCATCTCTAGAATAAATATGGTTCCTCCCACATGTAGTACTTTAAATCTGAGAAAAATTTCTTCCTCTGCTGGTAAGACAAATAAGGTGGTGTAACTCCAGTGACCAAATAATTCACAAAGTCTGCATACCAAGGAACAATGGAAGGTATAGCTGCTGCTAGTTCTTGGACAGCACAGCAAAACTCATTTAGATCTGCATAGTCTGTGCATTGCGTGCCTGCAAGAAAAAACAAATTCTCATCACGAAAATTATCATCTATATCCAATGTTGAGTTGAGTTTGAAAGTCTTGAAAGATGATTTGCAACCACATTCTCTGCCCCCTTTTTGTCTTTTATCTCCAAATCAAATTCTTAAGGAAAAGTATCCACCGGATTAGCCTTGGTTTAGCTTCTTTCTTTACAAGTAGGTACCTAATAGCGACATGATCTGAATAGACAACTACTTTTGAGCCAACTATATAGGATCTAAACTTATCTACCACAAACATCACAGCTAGGAGTTCCTTTTTAGTAGTCGCGTAGTTCAATTGTGCATCATTAAGTGTTTTACTCGCATAATAGATAGCATGAACTACTTTATCCTGTCTTTTCACAAGCACAGCTCCTACAGCAAAATTGGAGGCGTCACATATAATTTTAAATGGTAGAGACCAATCCGGAGGTTGAAGAATTAGAGCAGAAATTAAGGCTTCTTTTAACCTGTGAAAAGAATTTAAAAAGGCATCATCAATCACAAAAGGGGCATCCTTATTCAATAAATTTGTCAAAGGTTAAGCAATTTTAGAAAAATCTTTGATAAATCTTCTATAAAAACCAATATGCCCCAAAAAACTTCTGACTTCCTTAACCGAGGTAGGTGGAGGCAAATTTGATATCACTTTAGTCTTATCGTTGTCCACCTCAATCCCTCGATTAGAAACAATATGACCAAATACTATCCCTTCTTGAGCCATAAAATAATGCTTTTTTCAGTTTAATACAAGGTCTACTTCTTCGCACCTACTCAAAACTTTGCGGAGGTTAGATAACATTAATCAAATGAAACCCCATATACTAAGAAATCGTCCATAAAAACTTCCATAATTTCCTAAATGAAATCAAAAAATATTGCCATCATGTACCTTTGAAAGGTAACTGGGGCATTACACAAATTGAATGGTATCCTTCGATAAACAAAGGTACCATAAGGGCATGTAAATGTCGCCTTTTCCTAATCATTAGGGTGTATGGGAATTTGGAAGAAACCAGAATAACCATCCAAATAACAGAAGTAATCATGATTAGCTAGCCTCTCTAACATTTGATCAATAAAAGGTAAAGGGAAATGATCCTTACAGGTGGCTTTTTTTAATTTCCTATAATCTATTTACACACGGCAACCTGTTACTGTTCTAGTTGGAATCAGCTCATTATTATCATTTCTTACCACTATTATACCTCCCTTTTTAGGGACACAATGGACCGGGCTTACCTATGTAATGTCAGAAATCGGATAGATAATTCCTGCAGCTAGAAGTTTAAGCACTTCTTTCTTCACGACCTCCTTCATATTTGGCTTGAGCTTTCTTTGGTGTCCCCGGGTTGGCTTTCCATCCTCCTCCAAATTAATTTGATGCATACAAAATGCTAGACTTATTCCCTTCAAGTCTGAAATTTGGTAGTCAATCGCTTTCCTACGCTCTTTCAAGACCTTGATTGATTTTTCAATCTGTACAATACTTAGATTTGCATTAATAATGACTAGATAAGTATCATTGGATCCTAAAAATTCACACCTGAGATTGGAGGGTAGGGGCTTTAGCTCAATGATTAGTGGCTCTTCTTGTCTCAAATCTGGTGCGGTGATATGTTCTGACTACACAGGTTGTGCACTCTTGCGTCCAGGCTGTGCTGCTAGTGTTTGCAGTAACTCTGAAATTTTTGGCTTATGGGTTCCTGCTGTAATTGAATGCACTAGAAAATTTTCCAACAAATCATCAGGTTTAGACTTTCGAAATTGCCTTATAACCTTTTTATGAACTCTATCAACTCTAAAACATAAATCTCCCTCATCTTTTTCCTTAATTGCCTTTCCTAGAATAAATTCAAATTTTTCCTCCTCAACTTTTAATGTCATTTTCCCATTCTTGACATCTATAATAGCTCCCGCAGTAGCAAGAAAAGGTCTCCCTAAGATAATGGGTATATTTGTATCTTCTTCCATCTTCAAGACCACAAAATCTACTGGGATAAAGAAATTCCCTTTTTTCAAAGGTATATTTTCTAAAATCCCTTAAGGGTATTTGATTGACCTATCAGCTAGTTGGAGGGAAACTGTAGTAGGCTTAAGTTCTCCTATATCAAGCTTTTGACATATAGAAAGAGGTAGGAAACTTACACTTGCACCAAGGTCGCATAAAGTCTTACTGATGTTTGTGCTTCCGATTTGACAAGGAATGGATAAGCTTCCGGGATCCCTCAACTTCGATGGCAGCTTATTCTGTAAAATAGTGCTGGACTCTTCCGTCAATGCCATTGTTTCATACCCCTCTAACCTCCTTTTATTTGACAAGATTTCCTTCAAGAATTTTGCGTAGGTTAGCATTTGTGTGAGAGCTTCCGTGAAGAAAATATTCATGTATAGCTTCTTAAGGATTTCCAAAAATTTCCCAAATTGTTTATCCAACTGAGCCTTCTGAAAATGTTATGAGAATGGGATGGGTGGCTTGTACGGAGGAGGTGGAGTGTATTTTTCAGTTTCAGCATTTTTTGGTTCATTCTACATAGGTTGTGCAGCTGGGACATAATCAGGTCTTTCCTTACTTGTTGCTTTATCCTTGCTTTCCACCATCGGTTTTAAGAGTTTTCTACTTCTCAAAATCACTGCATCAGTATCTCCTTAGGATTTTCTGGTCGTGCAGGCAATTTACCTTTATCCCCTCTCAATGTACTAGCCTGTTGAGCAATCTGAGTCTCCAACATCTTATTGTGTATGGCAAGTTTATTTACCTTAGAACTAAGCCGCTAGATTAGTTCCACCATGGATTCCAAAGATGGTTTATACTTTTGAGCTTGTGAGGGTTGTGGAGGGGCTTGAAGTTTTGCGTTTTGGAATCCTAGAGGACCCCTATTGAAGTTTTGTTGCTAGGATGGAAAGTGAGGTTGGTTTTAAGGGTGGGAAGAGTAATGGGGCTGGTTTGAGAAATTTTGTGGCTGTCTGGGTTGTTGGGACCAAAAGAAATTGGGATGGTTTCCCCACTCAGGGTTGTATGTGTTGGAGAAGGCTCCTCCTTAAGGTTTAGCTCTATAGTTACCCATTAAATTAGCTTTTTCAACTGCAATGTCTTGTCTATAAGCCTGAAAATCGTACATGGGCTTTGCAAATTGCTGCAGTTCTTCCACAGGCTGTGCTCTGCTTACCGCCATCACAGTAACCTTATCCATCTTATCTATTCTCTTTGTCAAGGCTTCAAATTTAGCATTCATCATGGATAACGCATCAACCTCAAACATTCCTGCAATCTTCTTAGTTTCTTGCTTTAAATGCCCCCTACTTCCGCTCTATTGGTAATTATTCTGAGCATTCCTCTCCAGGAGTGAATGAGCTTCATCTTCAATTTTTGCCATGAAATCTCCACCTATAGCTGCATCTATAGCACTTTTCATAATCAGAGAATGCCCACTGCTGGTGATGAGGGCATTTTCTTTGTAGCTCCTTAAATTTCTCTCATGCTTCATACATAGATTCATCTTCTCTAGATAGAAAGGAATGCACTTCACCCCCTCAGTTGTGCGGTCTTTCCTGGGGGAAAGTACTGCGTTAGGAAAGCTTGGGATAACTCTTGCCACGTAGTTATAAACCCTGGAGGTAAACACTAGAGCCATTCACTTGCACGACCCCTCAAGGAAAAAGGGAATAATCTGAGGCGAATTGCATCATCAGATACCCCATTCTGCTTCAACATGTTACATATCTGAATGAACTTCTCCAAATGAACATGGGGATTTTCTGAAGAGTTGCCTCCAAATTGGGACTGTTTGACTATCTGCACAAGTTCAGTCTTTAGTTCAAAGTTATTAGCTGCAACTGGAGGTGTTGCGATGCTCGATTGGTAATCCTCGAAGTTTGGTATGGCATGGTCCCGTATGATTCTCTAATTTTGCCCAGCATTCTGCCTTTGTTCCGCCATTGCTTGTTGTGGTTCTGTCATCTCTTACTCACTTGTAGTATCAACAGGTTCGGTTTCTATTTGTTGGTTTCTATGCACAGGTTGTGCACCTGTCTATACAGCTTGTGATCTTTGTTGTTTCATAGCTTTTCGGAAAGCCTTAGCGGTCTTTTCAATTTTTGGATCAAATAACAAATTTTCTGCACTATGAGAATGTCTCATATATAGAAGGAATCACCTGTAATTCAAAAATTAAAAAGAATACTCCGAGTGAAGAAATAAGCTATGAGAAAAATTAAATAAAATGAAAAATAACAAAATAAAGTAACCAAACAATTGGTCGCCTAATATTGGCCAAGAAAAACTCCCTGACAACGACGTCAAAACTTGTCCGAGGCCTCGCAAGTATGGGTCACGCAAGTAAATAGGGAAGTAAGAGTATCGATCCATAGGGAGTTACTGAACAATTACTTAGCTAAAATCATTCAATTATTTGGGCTAATCACACTGGTGTTGCTTATTAAGAAATGAATTAATAAACAAATTGCTAAAACTAATCCTAAAGCAAACAGAATAACCGCACAACTTATGCAATATGAATCAGTAAGGAATAAATCTGATATGTAAAAAAGCACAGGTTTCAAATCTGGTTTCATTATCGACTTCTAATTATTCTCTTCTGATTTATTTGATAATCTCGATCCATGAACTTTGAAGCAAACTAAATCTAAATTATCTATGATTCTCTATCGAAATATCAAAAAAGTATTGTAGTTAAAATCAATTCCGACTATCGTGGCTCATAAAATTAACTAAAACCTGTTAAGATTTTTATCTAATTGGTAATTCCTCTCACAGATTTTTGCCTATATCTAAGTCTAAACCTACAAGTTCTTAATTTTGGTTTTCCACTACCGATTTTCACCTTTTGCTTCTTCAACCGATAATTTCAACACAAATTATGTGAGGCCTAACACATAGCAAGCACAATAATGCTCAAAACAAGAATCAATAGCCACAAATCAATTTTATTGAATAAAATCCAGAATTAAATCATTTATAAATTAGAAAACTACATCCCATCTTTGAAACCCAATAAGAAATCTACTCACTCATATTCATGTTCAACAAAATAAATATCAAAACAAGGAGAATATACATTAAAGGAGTAAAGAGTGAAGAACTGTAGTGAATCTTGAACATAAACTTCAAAAACCCAGGTCTTAGAATGGTTCTCGCAGTTGCAGCATCACTTTGTCTTGGTTCTGTTTCTTCCTACGTGTTTTTCTTCCTTTCTCCAATCTGCTGTCTTTTTCTCTTTTTTCGTTATGTCCCCACGCGTGAGCTCGTTCCTAATAATGAGAAAAAGGTGTATTTATATCTTGGAAGTCAACTACTAAAGTGGCGAGACCTAATAGGGAGTTGCCACATCAGCAACAAAATTCACTACTGATGTATCTGTCAGGTCTGGGAGCACAAAAATTTCCAGACTTCTTCACGATTAAATTGCAAGGCAAACTTCTTCATTCCAAATTCTTCTCCATGGTAGATTAGGTCTAATTTGAAGCCAAACTTCATGCTTTCTACGAAGAAACAAGAAAAGATAAGATAAATAACAAACTCGGTGAAAATAAATAAATAAACCTAAAAATGCTACTAAAATGAATGAATGAATATGCAAAATGAATGCAAATATGACCTAAATACCTATATGAATTGGACTAAACAATTTATATTTTGATTTTTTTTACTTTGCTGTCTTTCAATTTAATTTGATGTGTAAATTTTGGAATGAAAATATGTATATTATGGAGAATGATAATGTTATAAATGTCTAGAGCTATATATGACTGTGTTGTTGAGTTATTTTCTTTGTTCAATAGGGGTAAATATCATAAAAATAGAGAAAACTCTACTGAAATTTTTATAAATTCTAGTTCACTTATAACAATTTATTCTTATGGAGGAAAAGTCTATAGGCATGAGGCCTACACCCCATCAGCTCTTTTTGCACACTCACACTAAGAAGTATGACGGTGTGACATTTGTCAACACCCGATGTAGAAAACTAAATATATGTGAAATTTATGGTTTAATATTAATACTTAATAATTATCACTTACTAATATAAACATTGCCTTCTGATAGGACCAAATACAAGAAAGCATTCAACAACAGTCTCAGCAGTATGAAAATGTTAAAGAGACTCAAACTTATCTTTATGCAATGGGTGGTAGGGACCGTCATGGAAGGATATTCGGCTTAGGTTCATTTGTGAATACATGTTATTCACAATCCTCCATATTTAATACAGTAACATCTAGTAGGTAGTTTACAACCAGTGAAGTCTATGAGTTTCGGAGCACAGTGCAGACATTGGCAACTCAGTTGTAACAGTCGATGGAGTACATAGCCCAACTCCGTAATGAGATTGATGAGTTGAAGGAGAGGGGTAACACCTCATCGTAACAATCAGATCATCCGCGATCACCAAATCAATAGTGTACTTGTAGTTATTTCATTAAAATTACAAATATTTATTATGTATAATTTAACGTTTTTATTATCAATTAAGATACTTTTAACTTTATATCATCAATTAATTTTCTGTTTAAACAAATTAAATGTATAAACAAATCAAAATATTATGTACAGATAATTCATAACTATTCAAATTATGCATCAATTATAAGATCATCAAATAAAATTTAATAGCGAGATATTTTTTAAATTTTTTTTGTTAATGTACCAACAGAAAAACAAAAGTACGTCGGTAAAGTCAAGTTTATTTACGGACGAAAAACAACAAACTGTAGGTAATATTGACAGTAAGTAACAGACTGAATAACCAATTCCGTCGTCAACTTTACCAACAGGATTTGTCGTAGAATAATCGTCGGTATACTCAACGACGGAACAAATATAACTGTCGGTAATGTTGTAATAAACTTACCGATGCAATAATCAATATCGTCTGTAAATTTACCGGCGAACAAATTTTGATCGTTGGAAATTTACCGACAGTCCACCGCACAAACAACCGTTGGTATATTCACCGACGATTACATAAATTGTTCGTCGGTACATTTACTGATGGACATTCTGTTATTCGTCATAAATTATTATCTACGGTCGTTTCTACGACGCCTTGTCTATCTGTAAATTCCGTTGCTAAACTATCTTACCAACGGAATGTTTAGGTTTTATGTCGGTAGAATCCATTGCTACATGACATTTTTCTTGTAGTGGGCCTCTAGATTTGGGGAGGCGTTTGTGGTTACAGTACTCTAGTTCACAAAAGGTGATATCCCCTGTGGTGTAAGAGTTTGGCAAGTTTGAGCACGGGACCTACGTGGCCTTGAGCAGGTTAGGGGATGCAAACTGTACGAGGCTTGTTAGCTAAACTTAAGGAATCCATTTTGTCTGCTTCTGATACTTGCAGACTCAGACAATGGAATGCTCAGGGAAAGCGAAGATGGAGAATTTATAGGCGTTTCAGGGATTTTTTTTAAATATTTCAATCGAGGTCAGAAATGTACTCCACTGTAAAACTCAACAGGAAAAATCGATTGCTTTCCAGGTCAAAGCGTAGTCTATCCACACATGCAATCATTGAATATAAAGCATATTTAGTTAAACTTCAAATTAACACGATATGTGGTATTGATTTTAATCACGAAATCTTCAGTCATGATCGTCAAATAAGAACTGGCTGTGACCAACTTATACAATACTCGAAACAGTTGTTACCTGATTTTCAAATCTATAATTTATTTTTGTTTTACAAATTTTATTGTAATCGCCATCTTTTTTCAAAGGGTAAAGTTCTTTTATAAAGTTTTGTGATGATAGCAGACTTTTTCTCAATAATTTAATGACTAAACTTATGTGGAATTACAAAAGTACAAATTTAAAACGTTTTATGAAACAAAAATTAGTACTCTGGAATTGGTTGTTTTATTTCCCGCTAATTCCAAGACTTCAAAGATTATATGCTTATGATGTTAGTTCATCTCACATGAGATGACATAATGAACACGGACAGAAAGATGGAATAATGAATCATCTATCAGATGTACTGACATAGAAACATTTCAATGACACCCATTATGAGTTTGCAGCTGCAAGTCGAAATGTTAGGTTGGGATTATCGACGGATAGATTCCAACCTTTTGGTCAATCCAGCCAGTAATATTCCTCATGGCCAATTATAATTACACTTTAAAATTATTTCATGTTACTAAGATAAAATTTAGTTAAATTTATTAATAATTATTAGACATATTTAATTATATAAAATTATTAAGTAAAATTAAATTATTCATAATTCTTATTAATAATTAATTTTAATTAATTAATCATATAATATTAAATTAAATTAAATTATTTATAATTTATATTAAATAATTGAATAATATATTTAATTGATAGTAAGTTAGATTATGAAAAATAAAAATAAAAAAACACTTTTATTGAAAATTGAAATAAACCAAAAACTTAAACAAATAAATATTTTTGCTATATTTCAAAACAAAAATTAAAAATTAAAAAATATAAATATAAATATAAACAAGCATACCCTAATGTATATGAATTGGTCGGACTCAAGCAAGTCTTAATGAGGTGTTTAGTTAGCTGGTATGAGAAGAAAGAAATGAGTAAGAAATAAAAAAAGATGCTTCGTAATATATAATGATTGAATAAATAGTATTTTTATATCCGCTTTTGTGGACGTAACGTATTAACATACTTTTTAAAAAAAAATTAATAATTATTAAATTAACTATAGCGAAATTATCTTGATATTACAACAAGTTCATCGTAAATAAATTACAAAATTAAAAACAAATTAAATTATAAAAGCATATGAAATGTTAAGGTAGGTATTATAAGTTCAACCTAATTTTCGTCTTTGTAGATAGAGCATTCTGATACAGAAGAATAAGGTATATCATAGTTGTAATGCACGACACATAGCGAAAAAAAGAGTTCAAATCTTCTGTGTAATTTTACAGTGTCTAACTCTATCCAATGGTCAAAACAAGGTCGTTTTAGATATTGGATAGGGTTGGATACTATCATTTTGACCATTGAATAGAGTTAGACATCATAAAATTAAATAGAGAATCCTCACTTAGAAGAAAACACAGAAGTTATAGGTTCCATCACTTTCGGTGACGTCTGTTCTCAAAGACATTTAAGGCAATCGATGCTTCTCCGTAAGTAGACAACGAGTCTGACTTAGGGATAACAAAAATGGTTCGGTCGGCTCGGCTCGACTTTGGCTTGAGTTGATAAGGTCACGGGCCGTGCTTGAGTCGGGGCTATGCCAACTTAGTCCGTGGCTTGACGGGAAGCGCAAAACGACATCGTTTTGTTAATTTTTTTTAAAAAAATTTTGGTTGGCTTGACTCGATCTATTGTCATCCCTGCTTCTAACCAACCAAATCAAACGCACCATATTTTCGTTTCCCTCAAAAATTGTCTTTCATGTTAGTAAACTTAATACTTGATTTTCTTTTCACATCGAAAACTAAAGTTTGATTGAATTTTGAGTAAATAAAAAAGTCAATCGACCAACATTGTTTGGTTTTATTATAGAAAACAAGGATAGGTAATTATCTTTGGAAGAATTGGAGTGGATATTCCATCGTCGATCTCCCTACTTTTGTTTGAGATTGAGCACGGACTCCACATCCTCATTCTACGTGCATTTAGTGCTTCATTAGAGATTTTTAAAAAATAAATTAAAAAAATAATAGATATCACCCAACCAAATTTAAAAAATAAAAACTATTAAGAAATATTCTCAATACTAGCAATATAATAGCATTTTTGGTACTTACTTTTAAATTTTGTCTTACCCTAATATCATAGAAATCCTTTTAATACTAATAATCCTTTTTCTTAAATTTTTCATATCTTCACAAATCTATTCTCTAAAACCTAACTAAAGAATACATAATTAATAGTTTGAATTTCATATTAAGTCTGATTAGAATTCTCATGAAGATGATTTCCACCTCTTTTAAAAAATACAGATAAAAACTATTATGATAATAATTTGTAATCACGGAAATAAGATTAAATTTTAGTTGTTTTACAAAACGAAAAGAGTGAAACAAGCAACTAGAGAGAAAATTCAATTGAATTGAATATAACACAAATTTTTATTAATACTTGTACTAACTATCCTAATTTGACAAGGATTAATTGTAAAAAAGAGGCTAAATTTTACTCAATTTTATAATACTTGCCTAAATTTAAAAAATTGGCATTAAAATAATCAAGTTTCAATTTTTAGCAAAAATAGTCTACGTTAAATTTTCATTAATGAAGGCGATGTGACGAGCTACATCAAATTTGTATTTATGTCACATGGCTATCACATTTTATTTAGGTCATGTATGACTTTTATTATTTAATAAATTAAAAATATCAAAAATTTTAAAATAAATATATACTCTTTCATACATTTTACTTTAAAATTATTTTAGAGTTTTAATATTTTTAATTTATTAAATAAAAATTTTCGTACATGATATAAATAAAATACGTTGTAAAAATATTGATATGATGTGGCTGATCACATTATTCATATTAACATAATTCTTAACATTGGGATTTTTTGCTAAAATTTAAAAACTTTTAGCTATTTTTAAAAAAATTTAATTAATATTGTAAAATTGAGTGAAGTTTAGAATTTTTGTTAATGATTAACCCTTTGACAAATAATAATCTTTCTCTGTACGGGTTTTCCCCACTTAAACCTTCCCAATAAAAATTTAAGTTTCACCGGTATTGTTCTTACATATCAAACAGAAAAGGAAGTCAATGAATCAATTCAATATATAGCTTAATAACACAAATAACTATTCTTTGTTCCAACATATTAGAGGCGCAATCGTTTCAACATCCTCTAAACTAAAGGCTGTTAGATTTTATCCGAAAAACTATAACAAGTCAACAATTGTTATAGAAATATCGACGATAAGTGGCAATTAGATACAGATTTTTAGTGATTAAGTTCGAGTCTTCTAGGTTGCAATAAGGATTTGCGAAGTCGTTGATGTCGTGACGTGTGGATTGGGGAATTTTCTTTTATGTCCTTAATAACAAGGTTATTTTAGTAATATCATGTCTACATCTATATATTGGAATTTAGGCCAATTGGCTTTGTTTGGCGTTTTTTGGCTTTGCTTATTGTAGTGCCGCCATCAACACCAAAAAAAATTTAGAGAGTTAAACTTTTTAAGCTTCTTGGTTTTAGCTCTCACTTCTTGGTTGGTTAGTAGGTTAGAAAAAGTTGGTAACCTTGGTGATTAAGCTTGTACTCTTCATCTCTTGATTAGAGTAAAAATTTCTTGTTGCCTTTGCCCGTGAATGTAGATTTTAAGTCGAACTATGTAAATCCTATGTTCTTTGTTGATTTATTTTCAAATTATTTACTTGTGCATGTCTTGCTATATTTTCTTACAAGTCTATTTCCTTGTGTATTACCTACTTCAGCTCGATCTACTTCAACAAATTGTTATTAGAACCGGTATTTTGACTACCACCTCTGTTGTCTCTATGGATCTGCAGATCTAGTTGGTTTTGATATTGAGTTGCTTTTCATGTTTTGGCTTCAACTGTCTAGTTAATTAGCTAATAAGGCTGCAAGTGCTTCGTCAACCAAGTTTGATACTGATAAATTCACATGAAAGAATAGTTTTAGTTTATGGCACACTAAGATGCGGGCGATATTGGTTCAATAGAGATTAGTTAAGGCTTTGGGTGGTAGAGATAATTTGTCGAATTCACTTTCGGATGGTCAAAAACATGATTTGATGGAAAAGCACATAGTGCAATTTTACTTAGTCTTAGAGATGAGGTTTTGTGAGAGGTTGATGATGTATCATCTGCACCTGGCTTATAGATTTAGTTGGAAAGCAAGTACATGGCGAAGTTGTTGACCAAACTACTCTTCCTTAAGCAGCGACTCTACATCCTCAAGATGGAAGAAGGTACACCTTTGTCCCAGCACCTTGATACATTTAATCCTATTATTATGGATCTCAATAATTTTGTGATCTTTGCCTCTATCTTAAGAGAACTTTATGGAGAACATGTATGGCCATGATGACATTAGTCTTGACGAGGTAAATATTGCTTTGGATTTAAATGAGTTGAGAAAGCAGTTGACTGGTAAAGCAGTTGAAAGTAGTCAAGGTGAAGGTTTGGTTGGAGGGAGATCCAAGACAAGAGGTGGTAATTCAGGTAGTAAAGTCTTTATATCACAGTCCAAAAAAAGAGTGCAATGTTATTATTGTAAGAAATATGGGCACATAAGAAAGGAATGTACGAAGAAAAAGGAGAAAGTTGAATCGCAAGAGCTGACCAAGGATGGTGCAAATTTGATTATTGCTGAGTCTTCAGATAATGTCGAAACTATTCTAGCAGTATTTGATTCACTTGTTAGTGAGAAATGGATTCTTGATACTGAGAAATGGATTCCTGATACAGCTGTTACATTTCACATTAGTACCTCAAAGGAGTCATTTTTTACTTATGAGAGGTTTGCTAGCTCAACACTAATGGGAGATAAGTATGTTTGTAAAGTTGTGGGAATTGATTTGATTCATATTAAGATGTTTGATGGTACTATTAGAACCTTGAGAGAAGTTCGACATATCACAAAAATGAAGAAGAATCTTATTTCTTTGGGTGTTCTGTCTAAGAAAGGCTTTTAGTGTTCCGGTGAAGGTGGAGTATTGAGAGTATTTTCCAATGCCTTGACTGTAATGAGTGGACACTTAGAGCATGGACTTTATCTTTTAGATGGTTCCACTATTACAGGTGTTGCAGTAGTGTCTTCGTCAGTTGATCTAGATTTTGACATCACTCGGTTATGGCATATGCGACTTGGACATATGAGTGAGAGGGATTTATTTGTGTTCAGCAAACAAAGTTTGTTACGTGGGCAGTGTACTAGTAAGCTTGACTTTTGTGATCACTGTGTTGTTGGCAAGCAAACTCGGGTTAAGTTTAGCACTGGGATTCATCGAACTAAAGGTACTGTTGATTATTTTCACTTTGATCTCTGGGTCCTTCTCTAGTTATGTGTAAGGGTGGTTTTAGATATTTGTTGATTTTTATTGATCATTTCTCAAGAAAAGTTTGGGTGTATTTTTTAAAAAACAAAGATCAATTATTTATCACCTTTATACAATTCAAGGCTTTGATTAGGAAAAAGATCAAGTGGCTTTGAACAGATAATGGTTTGGAGTATTACTCAGGTGAATTTGATGAGTTCTGCAAGAATAAAAGAATAGTTAGACATTGCTTTATTCAGTATACACCACAGCAGAATGGGGTTATGAACAAAACTCTATTGGAATGAGCTTGGTATATGAGATTAAATGTTAGACTTAGTGAAGATTTTTGGGTTGAATCTGTTAACACGGCTTGTTATTTGGTTAATAGATCTTTGTCCATAGTTATAGAACTAAAGACTCCTGAAGAGGTATGGTCTAATAGTCTTGCTGATTACTTTGGTTTGAGAGTGTTTGGTTGCCCTGCATATGCTTATGTTAACGAGGGGAAATTGAAACCATGGGCAAAGAGATGTATTTTTCTTGATATGGCCTAAGGGTGAAAGGATACAGGTTGTGGTGTCTTGATCTAGATTCTCCTAAGTTTATGGTGTAACATCTCACCCCCGACGAGAAGGGTAGAATAGTAATTTGGAAAGGAGCGAAAGTGATTAGGACTGATTGGAAAATTTTCATGCATAATTTTATTTGTAAACAGTGAAATTTTGCACATGAAAAATAACTGTACATGCATTCATGACATTTCCCAGTATTTGTGCCTAAATAAAATTGTGTTGTGGATAACGTGGTATTTGTGTTTAAAAAATTAATTGGAATGATTCCTTGTGTGTTTTACATTTTAGGAGAATTTTAGAAATTTTTCTGGAATTTTTCGGGGAAAATTCCCGGACCGAAAAAATCGCCAAGTGGCGAACCGGTTGGTTTTCGGTATCGAAAATTTCTGTCCAATGGCACTAAAATATTGGGTA
>JAOTAX010155572.1:0-14830 GCA_025629825.1 Erythroxylum guanchezii | reverse complement strand
TTCTCTAACATATATCTATGTTTCTGATTTGATATCTCATATCCATGATCAGTAAAACGTGATCATCAATCAGAACATATACTAGCCTTAATTCATTATTGTTCCACCAATAATGATCGACTAGGGACAGTCTAGAATGGTGTTATAACGCTTATGGTTTTACTATCAAGTCACATACTTGATGACATAAGTCTAATACCATTCATGGAATATAAATCACATTACATAAACGAAATACATGCATATATGAAAGGAATACCTCATAATATATATTAACAAATCATAATGTTAATACATGAATCACATATGTCCGTTGGCCTAGGGCACACTACTAACAGACCTTACTTCTTTAGTGCGACAATTGGCGGTTACGAAGAAAGAAAAAGCAAAGGTATGTGGAATATGTTCAATGTTAGGACATTCGAATGATTTATGTCTGATTTTGCAGGAGGAAAACACAGAGCAGGTGAATGTCGTGGGAGGATTTGCTGGGAGTCAAAGGAAGTATGACCCATTTTCCAACACCTACAATCCAGGGTGGCGCGATCACCCAAATTTGTAATATGGGAATCCTCAAGGGCAGCAAGCGACCATGAATTTCCAGTAGTATAGACAACTATACGTGCCTTGACAAAATCAAAATATAACATCAAATTCTGAAGGTAAGTCCTCTTTGGAAGATATAGTGCAATCTTTGGCCACTAACACTTTGACGTTTCAGCAGAGTATTGAAGCAAGTATCTGAAATATTGAAAGTCAACAAAGGAACATTAAGAATCAACAAAGGAATATCGAAAATCAAATAAGCCAAATGGCAACTGCCTTAAATCGATTGGAAGTGAGAACTTCTGGAAATTTTCTAGCTCAACCGGAGATCAATCATTGAGAAAGTGCAAAGGTTATCACATTGCGGAGTGGTAAGGAATTGCAGGAACCACTTCCGAAAAATTCCAAAAGAGAGGTAGAAGAAGAAATCATGCAAAAGGCACCTTCACAACCAGAATTGACACAAAACAAGCTGCAAAACAAGGTGATTCTGCCTCCTTTTCTGAATTGATTCGCAAAAGCAAAGAAGGAAGAACAAGAGAAGGAAATTTTGGAGATTTTTTGAAAAGTTCAAGTAAACATTCCTCTCCTTGATGCAATTAAACAAATTCCACGGTATGCTAAATTCCTTAAGGAGCTTTGTACTTCAAAGAGGAAATTAAAATTTGATGAGAAAGTGCAATTGCGATAGAACGTTTCAGCGATTTTGTAAAAGAAAAAGCTTCCACCGAAATGTCAAGATCCAGTTATGTTTACTATCCCATGCCAAATTGGTGATTTGCGGATTGAAAGAACTATGTTAGATTCAGGTGCGTCCATAAATGTCATGCCATACGATGTGTATAAATCTTTAAATGTTGGACCTCTTAAAGAAACTAATTTAGTGATTCAATTAGCGGATCGCTCAAATGCGTATCCCATGGATGTGTTAGAAGATATCTTGGTTCAAGTAGGGAACATGCTTTTTCTGGCTGACTTTTATATCTTGCAGATGAGCACTGATGACGTAACTTCTTCCACTTCAATTTTATTCGGAAGGCCGTTTTTGAAAATGACTAGAACGAAAATAGATGTTCATGATGGAGCTTTAACTATGGAATTTGATGGTGAATTAATTAAGTTCAATATTTATAATACCATGAAAATTTCGGATGATGAACAACCTATTGTTTCTGTGGATTTTATTGATACATAGGTGTAGAAAAATTGGAATTTGGAAGACAAAGATGGGCTTGGAATAATCCTTAAACAAGAGAAACACGCATCACATTGGCAAGGAAGTGAGGAATCGGCATTATCTAGGGAACATATGAAAAACACCTCACATTGGCAAGGACAGGAGAAAACGACATTAGCTAGTGAACCAATGGAGATATCATTTTGCATAGGGAACACCGAACCATTACTCCAGCAAATCACGTTCATGGAAATGTCCAAAAGGTTGGATAAGTTGCTGCCTTCATCAATCAACCCACCAACGTTGGAATTGAAGAGCCTACCTAGTCATTTAAAGTACATCTTTTTAAGTGAGAAAGACATGTTGCCTCTTATTATTTCTAATCAAATTTCGGATGTGTAAGAAAGCAAGCTAGTTAACGTTTTGAAGGAGAATAAAGAAGCTTTCGGATGGACAGTAGCTGATTTGAAAGGTATTACTCCCACTATCTACATGCATCAAATTTTGATGGAAGATGAAGCGAAGGAGGTGAGGCAATCGCAACGTCGTCTAAACCCACCCACGATGGAAGCGGTGAAGAAAGAGATTCTGAAGCTTCTTGATGCTGGCATTATTTATCTGATTTCAGATAGTAATTGGGTAAGTCCGGTCCAGGTAGTTCTGAAGAAAACTGGTGTGACTGTGATTGAAAATAGCAATGGTGAGTTAATATTGACTCGTGTTCAAAATGGTTGGAGGGTATGCATAGATTATAAGAAGCTTAATTCAGTTCCTAGAAAAGATCATTTTTCGCTTCCATTTATTGATCAAATGCTTGAAAGACTTACAGGTAAATCTCACTATTGTTGTTTATATGGATATTTAGGATATAACTATATTTTGGTAACACCTAAGGATCAGGAGAAGACAACCTTCACATGTCCATTCGGCACCTTCGCTTACCCAAGAATGCCATTTGGATTATGCAACGCATCTGCGACATTTCAACGGTGTATGGTAAGTATTTTCTCCAATCTTGTGGAAAATTGCAAGGAAATTTTTATGGATGATTTCACGGTATATGGGGAGTCTTTTGAAACATGTATTGTCAACCGTGAAAAAGTGCTAAAACGTTACATTGAAACTAATTTGGTTTTAAATTATGAAAAGTGTCATTTCATGGTTGATCAAGGCATTATTTTGGGTCATACTGTTTCTTCGAAATGGATAGAAGTTGTTAGGGCTAAGATAGATGTTATTCGATCATTATCTTACCCCGCAACTGTGCGGGAAGTTAGTTCTTTTCTTGATCATGCCAGATTTTATCGGTTATTTATCATGGACTTCTCCAAAATTGCGCTCCCATGTGCAGACTACTCTAAAAAGACATGAAATTTGATTTCGACGAGCCATACAAAAGTGCATTTGATGAACTCAAGGAGCGACTCACCACAGCGCTAATTATTCAGCCACTGCAATGGGACATGCCTTTTGAATTGATGTGCGATGCTTCGGATTATGTAGTTGGCATTGTGCTGGGCCAGAAAGTGGACAAGGTACCTCATGTTATTTATTATGCTTCCATGACACTTAATGATGCCTAGAAAAATTATTCTACGATGGAGAAGGAGTTTTTAGCGGTCATCTTTGGATTGGAGAAGTTTTGGTCACACTTGTTAGGGATAAAGGTTATCATCTATTCAGACCATATAGGTTTAAAGTATTTGGTGAACAAGAAAGAAACCAAGCTGAGATTAATTCGATGGATTTTACTTCTTCAAGAATTCGATTCGAAAATCTGTGACAAGAAAGGAGCTGAAAATTTGGTGGCCGACCACTTAAGCAGGATCGCTTTGAGTAGCGCATCTGATGTTCTTCACAACAAATTTTTGGATTAGAATCTCTTCACAATTCAACAAGTAATTCCATGGTATCTGGACATAGTAAACGTTTTAGTAACTAAGTCTTTACCTTGTGATTTATCTAGAGCTGAGAGAGATAAAATCAAGCGAGAGGCTAAATATTATATTTGGGATGAGCCTCACATTTGGAAATTTTGCTTTGATCAGATTGTTAGGAGATGTGTCACAGATGATGAAATTCTCTCTATTTTGTATTTTTGTCATTCATCTATGTGTGGGGGACATTTTCTTCCCAAAAGAACTGCTCGAAAAATTTTAGAATGTGGACTATTATGCCCTAAGTTATTTTATGACTCTTACATGTTTTGCAAGTCTTGCAATCGTTGTCAGAGAACAGGTAACTTGGGATCGAGGAATCAAATGCCACTTACGAACATTCTGGTGTGTGAGCTTTTTGATGTTTGGGGAATATACTTTATAGGTCATTTTCCTTCCTCCTTTGGTAAGAATTACATTTTGTTGGTTGTGGATTATGTTTCGAAATGAGTTGAAGCTAAGGCTAGTATATCTGACAATGCTAAAATTGTTATAGATTTTGTTAAATCTAATATTTTTGTCAGGTTCGGAATGCCTCGAGCTATCATTAGCGATCGAGGAACCCATTTCTGCAACAAGATTTTTAAAGCTTTGATGAAAACATGTGGTATCACACACTGAGTCTCTACCGCCTACCATCCGCAGACAAGTGGGCAAGCTAAGGTGTCAAATAGAGAGATCTAATCCATACTAGACAAAGTGGTGAATCCGAATTGAAGAGATTGGAGTTTATGATTAGACGATGCTTTGTGGGCATACCGAACTGCGTAAAAAACTCCTATAGGTATGTCGCCTTACAGGTTAGTTTTCGGTAAGCCTTGTCATTTATCTGTAGAAATAGAGCATATAGCTTATTGGGCTATGAAGCAGTTAAATATGGATCAGGTGGAGGTTAGTAACAATAGGAAATTGCAATTGCAAGAATTATAGGAGATTCGTAATAAGGTATATGAAAATGCAAAAATTTATAAGGAAAAAACTAAAGCGTTTCATGATAAAATGATTTCTAGGAAACATTTTTCAATCGAACAGAAAGTTCTTCTTTGTCATTCGAAGCTTAATTTATTTCCAGGTAAATTATGATCTCGTTAGCTTGGACCATTTATTGTTACTAATGTTTTTTCTTATAGTGCGGTAGAAAGTTTAGATACCTCTAAGGTATTTAAAGTTAATGGACATCGCCTGAAGCCATATTATGAAAACTTTTCGGTCGAGCGACTGGAAGAAATAGAGTTGGTATCGCCAACCTATTTCTAATCAATTAAGTAAAGAAACATGTCCAACTAAAGACTTTAAAGAAGCGCATTCGGGGAAACCCATAAATTTTTTAGGTTTATTTATGTTATTTATTTTTAGCAGTTTTTTATTTTCATTTCATTATGTTTATTTAATTTAGTTAGGAATTTAAATTCACATTTTCATTTCTGTCATTTTTATTTTTCATCTTTTCATTTTAAAAATTAAATAATTAAAATTAAAAAAGGAAATTTTTGGTTCTTCCCGCCGCCCCTTATTTTCCCCCCTTTTATCCCCCTTCTGCTTTCATTAAAAAAAATTCCCTTATTGTTTCAAATTGCAGCTGCCGCACATCAACACTCCCATCTTGGACTTTCACTCACACTTGCCAACCACTCCATCACATTCTATCATAGTCTTTGTCAACAACCCACCACCAACCCTAACTTGTGATTTTGTTGAGTTCATTGTTGTCTTGGGCCATTGTAGGTTGTTTTTCACGAAATTAGCACAATGCCAAGGAAGAAGAGTGATTCTCAGAGACCAGCCATGCCCATTCGTTTTGCTGCTGATTGTCCTCCACCACAACCCACTCTAAACAACACCGAACCACCTCCTACAATAGCCTAAGTGCACATACTTGCTACTCCAACACCACGAACACACCAAAGGACAAGGAGAGGCAAAGAAGTAAAAAACAACAACAAATGGACCACTAGAGTTGGGGGCTGCACATCTTTCCAACTTCCCGAAGATATAACACGATTCCAACAATTAAGTGACCGAAAAATTTATCCTTGTAAGTCTATTCTTTCCGACACGCTTGAAGCATTGAATGTTTATGATTCTTTCACGCAATTGATGGGTCCAATTGGCTGGAGTGTGTTTGTTAGAATTAATTGCCCTGCATTTTTTGAATTAACGAGAGAATTATATAGCACATTCCAATTTAATTGTACTGATGAGTTTAATGTGTTCACGAAAGAGGTTGTTGAATTTTGATTGATGGGAAAAGAATTTGTGTTTTCGATTGCTGAATTCAATGTTGCTATGGGTTTTGTTTTAACTTTTGAAATTGAGACTGAGTTGTTTATCAATGCTAAATGTGACTATCATGCAGACTTTATTGTATTGGAACTATGGACTCAATGGTCTGTTGATTCAAATCCATATAATGCTACTATTTCTGAGAGTTCCTTTCTTAGAAATCATGTTTTTAAAATGATCCATAGACTGTTGGCATACAATTTTTCTAGTCGTAAAGATGCTGCGGGAATATTGTCGAAAATAGAATTTTATTTCCTGTGGTGTATGGATAGGCACATTCCTGTGAATATAGGTTATTGGTTTATAACTCAATTTCAGTTGGTGCTACATAAGAAATCCAAACCTTTGATCCTCAGTTCATATATTACGCAATTGGCTATTAATTTGGAACTATTGGATCTTGATCATACTGACATGAATGTGGCTTATGGTATAGAACCATTGTATTTAGATTGTTTGAGCACGATGGGAGTTGTGGATTTTAACCTTGGCCACATCGCTTTCACCATTCCTGGCCCAACCACTTTTCCCACTATAAGATCCTCAACAGCACGAAGTCAGGCCCAACCAGTTGAAACCAGTAGCCACCAACAACACGACACTGATTTGGAGGATCGTCTCAATAGGATTGAACAGAAAATGCACTGTTTGGAGTACAATTGGATGGCCTACTGGGAGCATGAAGGATTTCAACTGCCACATCCGTCAACACCTTGATTTCGGCACTTCCATAATAGAGAAACTTTCTTTAACCTTTTCATTTATATTTATGCTTCTTTAACATTGAGGACAATGTGAATATTTTTGGTTTTGGTGTGTGAATATTTTTGGTTTTTATGTGATTTTTATTGATTTTTGCATGTGGTTATGCGTAAGCCATGAAGCTTTTTCATATTAGTTTGGATAAGATTGGGTATATGCATGAAATTAAATTGGGCTATGTGAGTTTTAAGTGAAACATGTTGATTAATTGCTATTGTTGATCTTGTAAACTTAGTTAAAATTTTGACGTTTGAGTGATGAGGTAATGTGTGGAATTGAAGTGAATTCTTAAGTTGAAACTATAAGCAAAATTTGAGCCTAAATGACATCATCTTTATGTCATTCTATCTCTTTGCATTATGTGATGCTCCTCTATTCATGTTGCCTTCAGAACTTGCATTGAACCGGTTTGAATTTATTTGATTACATCGGATATAGACATGATTAAGGCCTTCCTTGTTTTTAAACCCTTTTAGCTTAAAAATGCCCCACCCAGTTATTTTCCCTTTGTACACATGCTTCAGCCTTTACCCTTGTTTTTCAATCAATCGCCTTTCGTTGAAAAAACCAAAAACCCCATTAGCCTTACCCTTTCACAAGTTGAATAAAGCATTGAGCGATTTAGGACTTTTGTTCTATATTGTGCTCTGAGATATTTTTATAGGTACCTCTACTCATGTATTTATTAAATTATATTGCTATTAAATTCTTTTGCCTTTATTGTTATCCTTTATTCAAAAAAAAGGAAAAATCAAAATCAAAATCAAAAATCAAAAAAAAGAAAAAGAAAAAAAGAGAATAAAGCATAGTAGCATGAGTTAGTATGAGTAGTTGTAACCCTTTGTAGTCATATGTTTATCTCAGAATTTTAATTTGAGTGTCCCTTTTACTTGGTACTTTATGAATGCTTGTGATTAACCTTTGCCATTTTTACCTTACCTTTGAACCTAGCCCCATTACAACCCTTAATAAAGTCCTTATGATCTATTAGCCCATAAAATCCGAATGAATGATAACTGGTCAATTTGCAAGCCTATGGTAGTGCAATATGTTAGAGAGAGATTTGAGAGAAACACTTTGATATCAAACACTTGAGCGTAAGAGCGAAATCTGTGAGAAGGATTCACTTTGAGTTCATAGTTACTTTTAAACAGGGATGTCTTATTTTTGTTAGTAAATATATAAAACTAATTAAGTTGGCCTCACACAATAGCTTAAGCTATTGTGATAAAACGGTCACTTAACATGGTATCAGAGTCTTTATGACCAAGTGGTCCTGAATTCAAATCTTACCACCCACCTATTATTCAACACAAGGTAGAGTGAGCCTGTGCAAGTTTCAAGCTCAAAGGGCTTTTACTTGAAGGGGTGTGTTAGTGAATATATAAAACTAATTAAGTTGGCCTCACACAACAGCTTAAGCTATTGTGGTGAAACGGTCACTTAACAATTTTGACTTTGTTTAGTTGTATCGATGAAAAGTGATTATGATATGTGTTGTAACTTAAGTTTTACTGGCCCAAGTTAATGGATTGTGTGTATTTAATCTTATAAAGGATGAATTGATGGAGTGTAGTGGTTTGGTATGTTTGCTCGAGGGCGAGCAAAGGTTTAATATGGGGAATTTGTTAAGTTATCAATTTGTTCTTATTTTGTATTTAATTCTCTTTAATGTTTTGAAATTATTATCCAAAATTAATGGAATTGACTCATAATTGTTCTCAGATGATTTTCAACACCAGATGAAATCGAATCAAAAAGATGCAAAAGAAACGAAGAAAATCTAAAATTCCAAGTTTGGCACCAATTCAGTGACTAAGCATGGGCACGTGCAAGGATGAAAAAGAAAAATCTGCAAATTTGATTTCAAATTTAAATCTGATTCTTTTGAGATTTTCATAATCTTTGAAGATCAGATTGATAGGGATTCACAATCTGAACACATGAGAGATGTGATCTGCAAGAAAGGATGAAAAAGGAATGGATCGGAAGGCATTAAAAGGGGAAAAACGTAAATGTTCACGTTGGCCCTTGTTTTAGAATAGTTTTAACAATTTTCTGCAAAATTGTCCTTAGGCTAGTTTACATTTCTGTTTGGTTTTTGTTGGTATTTTCGGATTTCTAAAAAGACTAGGGATGGAGACTCATCGTTTTGTTATTTCTTCGATTTCTACTTTCGTTATGAATAGCTAAACTCCTTTTCTTGGTTGAGGGGAACCTTGTTATCATCTATTATGCGTGAGATGTTTTAATAAAGTTTGTTCATTGATGAATATTGAATATCTTCTAATTTATTTTATCTAATTGAATTGATTGATTTTTAGGTGCGCGCTAGATGAATGAAATATGATGTTCAGTTTCATTAATTGCAAGTAGCAATTAGAATTACCTTCTTTACGCTAGAGTCGGAAATTCTAAGAAGATATTCATCTTGATTAATTGCATGTCGTACATGTATTATCTTGTTCATTGGTTTCTTGATTCTTAAAGTTATTATTCAATTGAACCTACGATCGTATCTAGGTTGTTATTTAATAAGAATGCTATGTATATGTTTCTAGTCGTTTACACTTAAGAGAAAATATCTCCCAATGAATGTTTATTAATGACTGAAAGTTTATATCGAGGATCCATTTTAGCATGATAACATCGGTGACCCGAAAACCAAGATTTTTCCATTGAATTTTCAGATCTAATTATTTCTATTGATTTGAAATTTTTATCATATTTTCCTTAAATTACTGTGAATTGAACCCCCCACCACCCCCGCATTTCGTTACTTTATTTTCGTTTGAATTCGTAACTCCTTTATCGTTAAGATTCCTCGTGGGAATGATATCCACTTATCACTACTACATTAATTTGTATTAACGGAAGTTGGTTTCTTTTTTAATTCGGTTGCAGGTGACAACAGTACCAGGAGTTTGCATAGGTCAACATACACAAACATCAAAATCCAAATCAATGCGGGTATACTATATACAAAAGCAACAGTTAGCCAAAGAAGCGAGCCGTTTGCAATAAGAACCTGTTTTATTCATTTGTGTAAAATGATCATTTTGAGATGAAATGAGCTTTCTCCATTTAAGGTATTGACATAGGTCAATAACTTAGTTTTAATTATTCAACAAATAAAACAGACTTTTCAAGAGATATAATATTTGTTTGGGTCTGTTAGACTATTTTAGATAAGCTGGGAATTAAAAATTATTAAATATTTAGGTTAAGCATTTAATTTCAATTTTGTTGAGTCACAATTTAATATTAGCAAAACTGCAACATTGCATTAGGTCCAGAGACTCAGACATGCTTAAAAAAAAACCCACCAACCTGACTTTCTAGAGGCCCAAATGTTACTGTAGAGAAAAGGTTAGATGAGGATGAATTATTTATTTAATTTACAAAATGATGTGGTTTGTTTTTTAATTTATTAAGTTTACTTGAATTTAATTCAAGAGACAAATTTAAAATTTGATCACATTATCAGAACAAATTACGCTTATGGCACATGATATCATAATAAACAATGGTTTGATAAGTTTTTATAATTCCACAAGAATCTATAGCATCAAATGTTACATAGTATTGTCTAGCAAGACCACCACCACTGAAATTTGTTTTAATAATGCGGTCAAGTTTCAATTAAATTTGTCCCTTAAATAACCAAATCAAATTAAAAAAAACTTACAAGCAACAGACTTTGTAAATTGAAAATAAATAATTCATCATCATCCGACCTTTTCTTTGTTTTCTTCTGAAATAGCACATTGAGTGCATCCCGAAAGCAATACTGCGCTTTCATCATCTAAGTTATCCATGTCTAGAGGAATGATGCCACCACCAATATAAGGGACCAGCGTCAAATGCTTCCACATCATAACCCTAAATATTTCAGTTTGTGAACTTCTATATATATATCATGTTCATTTTGTAAATCAATCCTCAATTTAATAAAAATTTATTATTACTTCTTTAATCTTATACTCTTTTCATGGCATCAAAGCACCTCTTGCAATAAGAGCATTACCTCTTAAACACTTTTTTTCCCTCTCTCTTCTCTTTCTATTCCTCATGACATCAAAATCTTTCACACCTAACACTCCAATCTTGATCTCCGCCACCAATAACAGTCATTCTCATAACATTCCAGTAATCTCCATCAACACAGCCACTCAAATTCCATTCAATCTATCTCGTGGTGGCAATTATACTTCATGGAGACCTCAATTCTCCAATCTTCTATTTGGTTATGATTTAATCGGCTACATATGTAAACAATTATGCGTTACTGTTTAGGACTCCTGCTAATCAATGGGTTGTGTCTTTTCATCTCAAAAGGCAATCTTCGTCTAACATCACTATCAATTCAGCTCCTACCAATATCAATCACATCGGATTCATAATGGTAAGTTCCATCGCATGTGGAAGCATAGAAGACATATGGAGCAAATGTGCCTTGCACTAGTTGACAGCAAAACCTCCATCAACAGTGGCAGAAGCAAGAACATCGACTACAAATGGTGAAGAGGACATTGTTGGTTTGGCGGTACATAGGGTTACATATTTGTGAAATTAGAGTCTTTACGAAGAAGAAGACTTGTGTTTGAACAAAAGACTATCCGATAGCTAGAACAATAGTTATTTAAAAATTAGGATAGGACATTTAGGGGTTAGAATTGACTTATTTTGTAATAAGTTTAAATTGAGTTAAACTAAGAATAATCAATAATAAAAGTCGTTTAGAAATAGGATTAATATGATCCTAATAAAATTGTTTTTCAAGTATGGAATAATATATTCCAAACTTTAATATGTTAAAATTTATACCAAGTATCAAATTAATTCCATAATTAAATTAATTATTTTTCTTAATTTGATTAAGATTAATAATTAGATTTATGCATACATTTAGATTTTATAAAGATGTTTCTAAAATTAAAATTAATTATGCTTCAATTAAATTGAAATTAATTAATTAAGACTCCAGAAAAAGAGTTTTCTAATTATATAACTAAGAATGGCGTTTCTCAATTCAAAAAACAAATAAGATTTGTATGAGTCTAAAATGTTTAGATTAAAATTACAATAATTTTGTAATTTTAGATACTTGAAGATATATTTTTAAGTTTTATTGTTATTTTTAGTTTTATACTATACTCATATTTATTTATTATCAATTCATTATATACTAATAGATACCGGTGTATTTTTTTATTTCAATAAAATATTTTATTTTTAATTATTTTTATAAATTTTACTTCTCATTTGTTGTATACCGATTTTAAAACATTGGAAAATATTTTGTATTATTTTTCTTTACATCAAGTTGCCTGGAGTCAGTACATTATTTTATTGAACAATATATTTTGTATATAATATATTGATATATTTTTGTTGTTAATTTATTATACAAATAAATAGTATAAAAATATTATTAATTTAAAATATCACAAATTGTATATACAAGGTTGCACTAAGAAAAAAAATTAAGATCTGCCATAATGCATATTAATAACGTTTTCATCAACATATTTAAATAAAATATTCAATATATAATTCTTTTGAGCCCGAATGAGCCTCGAGGATGATAAAAGGTCTATTAGAAGTGTTTCTTCCAATTTCTTCCAATTTTATTTTCAATCTTACGTCAAACCCCAACAAAAGGCGCGGCTGAGTGCTATTTTGTGCTAGCTTGGTTTTAAATTAGTTGAACTCATCCTACAAAAATCCCACAAGTCCTTGCGCTGAATTGTTTTCAGTTGAAGAGTGACACGACAGCCCCATTCCCTAATCTAGTAGCATATGACATTCATGCATAAAAAGAATCAACATTTAGTTCCATATTGTTAAACCATGCCATCTAACTTTTGCAAGGAGAAAACTTATATGCATCATCACAGTGATTTAACTTCTGTAATTAATTTTTATATAAGTACATTTTCTTTTTCATCTGCTTCACATAACTTTTGTAATTCATTGGTATATAACTTTCGTAAAAATTTTTGAAATGCTTTAGCTGAAAAAGAAAGATTAATGAGTAAATTATTGGAATGACAAGGACAAAATGATTAGAAGCTAATAAAAAACCAGAAAAAGAACATATCTTCCTTAAGGATTACCAAACAATGCTTATATTACCACAAAACTATTAAAAGTCATTGTTTAAACCAAAATATATATTTTAAATCACTATTCAAGAAGTAACTCATTTATATTCAAATCACTATTTCAAGCCCTATCAAGCATTACTGGGTATATGATCACAGCTATCCTAGAACGGAGGGGTTTAATAGCGGATGCATTTGTACAATATGTAACTGTTTCACCACTTGTTTCCTTACATCGTGATTCGGATTCCAAAACAACTAGTCCTACAATGCTGGAAACTGTAAAATGATTCAATGAAAAGGCAAAAAGTCTTAGCTTGGTTCATCACAATAAAAGTTGGCCTTAGACTCAAAGCTCCCGTATAAGTTTCTTCCTGTTGAGAATGAGAAAGAACGATTTTTTATTTCTGATATTGCAAAGAGTTATTTTCAAAGGTTGTTGATGCATTGGTAATTATAGCCCAAGCGTAGAAATTATAATTCACTCTTTTCTAAAAATAGAAGATTACAATTTGACGTTAATTTGGGAACCTATACAGCTAGTTATATAATGGTTACATGATGCTCAATTTGGTATCTTAGATTTTGGCTATCTTTGGTACAGACTGGTGATTCATTTTTTTGGACAGTGATGAATATTTATGAGATTATTCTTGCACAAGTTGAGCCTTGTACCTTTCTATGGTACCATCACTGTTATATTTGATTTTGTAAATTCACTTATATCCTACATATTTTTTACCTTTAGATAAGTGTACAGTGGTCCAAGAATTATTTTCTTCAAGGGCTTTAAGCTCTTCTTTCATTGCTTGATACCATACACGATTATCTTTGGCTTCTTGAAATGAGATAGGCTCATTTTGTTCAGAAATGGAACTAAGAAAACCCTTAAAGTGAGAGGAGACATTACCATATGTCACTTAGTTTTGAATTGGATGAGTAACCTGATAAGTCATAAAGTCTTTTAGCCTACTAGGTGGTTGACTAGTCCTTGTTGAGCTTCTTAAGTTTTATTCTTCTTCGGGTGCTTCTTCAGGCCCATCTTCTCCCCTTGAGTGTGATTTACTCGTCTCAAGGGTGTTAGGAGCTCCTTTGACTTGTTCATTATCTATACCTTCAAAGAGAGTTAGTTCTGGAAGAGAAACTTTATCTTGATCCCTTTGGTTTGGATATCTTGAGTTTTGTTTATTATTTGTGGTATTTGGTTGATAGTAGGTTCATTTTCGAAGAATGTTACATCTCTTGAAATATAAAGTTTCCAATTTTCTGGGACATAACACTTATGCCCCTTATTTTGGGATAAGTACCCTAGAAAAATGGCCTTAACTGAATTTCTATCAAGTTTGTCGTGTCTTTTGATATGTTCAAAACAGGTGCATCTGAAAACATGAAGATGATCAAGATTCATTTTTCTTTTATCCATGACTTCTAATGGACTTTTATTTTTTAAAACAACACTAGATAATCTATTAATAAGATATACAACAGTAAGTATTGCATCTGACAAAAAAACTGGAACATTTGATTGAGAAATTAAGGACCTAGTTACTTCTTAAATATAACAATTTTTTATTTGTGAAACTCAGTTTTGTTCGAGGGTATTAATGCATGGAAGAGCTTCCTAAACCTTTGTCTGGTAAAATTCCTGGATTGCTTCAAGGTTTCTTTTGCATGTTTTTAGATTTTCTCAGGGATGTTGGAACAAGATAAAGCAATCGAAAGCGTCTCATCAATACATATTCCTAAAGATCCTCCATTCGGTGAAGGTAATTGCTAGTTGTATTGTTTTGGTAATACATGCATGGCTCTCAGCCCCAACGCCCAGTTCCTAGGTGTGTACTTTCACTTTGTGCTTCTTAAGCTGTTTCTTTGGGTTTGTAAGCTGTTTCTTTTTAAGCCGTCTCCCTTAAGCTAGTTACGCCCATAAGTTTGTGTTGGTAATGTTGAAGACTAATTCAAAGTCAAATTCCTAGTTATGTGCAACGGTTACATGTATTTAATTGGTATTTGTTATCTGA
>JAOTAX010155534.1:0-14833 GCA_025629825.1 Erythroxylum guanchezii | reverse complement strand
GAAAGACTTTCTCACCGACCTCATACTCCATCTCCTTTCGGTGTGCATCGGTATAACTCTTCATTCTATCTTGTGCTGCCTTAAGCCGTTGTTTAACTAGATTAACCTTATCGATTGTCATCTAAAGTAGCTCTGGCCTTATCAGTTTCCTTTCTCCTTCTTCATCCCAACATATCGAAGTTCTACATCTCCTTCCATACAGTGCTTCATAAGGAGCCATCTGAATGCTTGAATAGTACGAATTACTATAAGCAAATTCGATCAATGGCAAATGCTTGTCCCAAGCTCCTTTGAAATCCATCACACATGCTCTAAGCATTCCCTCAAGTGTCCAAATGGTCTACTCAGATTGACCATCCATTTGGGGATGAAAAGCTGTACTAAAATTCAACTGGGTTCCGAGAGCCTCTTGCAAGCTTCCCTAGAATCTCGAAGTGAATCAAGGATCCCTATCAGAGACTATTGAATCTGGAACCCCATGTAATCTTACTATCTCATCAATATACTTTGTGGCTAGCACATGTAGAGAGTCAGTGTGCTTAATTGCCAGGAAATGGGCTGACTTCGTTAACCGATCAACAATGACCCATATGAAATCATGCTTCCTACTAGTCTTAGGCAAACCCATCAGAAAATCCATAATTATCCTTTGTCACTTTCACTCAGGAATGGACAATGGTCTTAACTTGCCTGAAGGTGCCTAGTGCTCAGCCTTGACTTGCTATCACACTAGACACTTGCTCACATATTCTGCTACATCCCTCTTCATACCTTTCCACTAAAAATGTTCTTTCAGATCTCTTTACATCCTGGTGCTACCTGAGTGTATGGCATAAGGCGCATTATGTGCCTCATCTAGTATTTTATCCCTTACTTCCTCAACATTCGGGATACAAAGTCTATTTGCTATAACCATAAGTCCATCATCCCTTACTACCACTTCAGATTTCTTGCCATTCAGAATTTCTTCTCAAAGCTTACTCAATTCTACATCTTGTGCTTGTAACTCCTTAACTTTCTCCCTGAGTATTGGTCTCACTCTAAAGGTAGCAACAATACATTTAGGATCCTCCTGTTTCAAACTTATCCTAAGCTTAGCCATCTCCTCTAATAACGACAGATAAACTGTTTAAATATAAGCTATAGAGGATTTCTTGCTCAAGGCATCCGCTACCACATTCGCCTTTCCTGGATGGTACTCAATCAACAGGTCATAATCCTTGAGCAACTCTAACCACCTTCTTTGTCTCAAATTCAATTCCTTTTGGATCAACAAATACTTAAGACTTTTATGATCGGTGAAAATCCTCGTTTGAAACCCGTACAAATAATATCTCCAAATCTTCAGGGCAAAAACTATTGCTGCTAACTCTAGATCATGGGTCGGGTAATTCAGTTCATAAGGCTTTAGCTATCGAGAGGCATAAGCTATTACCTTATCTTCTTGCATCAATACACAACCCAAACCCTTCCTCGAAGTATCACTGTATACTGTATAACCCTTTTCTCCCATAGGCAAAATCAAAACTGGAGCATTTGTTAATCTGCACTTGAGCTCCTTAAAACTTTTCTGGCATTCCTCACTCCAGATAAATTTCTGATCCTTCCTCAATAACTTAGTCATCGAAGCAGCTATCATAGAGAATCCCTCAACGAATCTCCTATAAATATCCTGCCAAACTCAGAAAACTCCTCATCTCTATCACTGTCTTAGGTGCATGCCAATTTACCACTGCTTCAACCTTCCTTGGATCAATATGTACCCCATCTTTCGAAATCACATGCCCAAGGAATATGAATTCATGAAGCCAAAACTCACATTTGTTGAATTTGGCATAAAGATCCCTCTCTCTCAATGTCTGCAACATAATCCTGAGATGGTCCTCATGTTCCCCTTCACTCTTGGAATATACTAGAATGTCATCAATAAACATTATGACAAACTAATCTAGATATTCCTTAAAGACCCTATTCATAAGATCCATAAAAGAAACTGGAGCATTGGTTAATCCAAAAGGCATGACTAAAAACTCATAATGTCCATACCGTGTCCTAAAGGTTGTCTTACTTACATCAAACTCCTTGATTATGAGCTGATGATAGCCTGACCTGAGATAAATCTTGGAAAAGACCCTTGCTCCTTGAAGCTGGTCAAATAAATCATCAATCCGAGGCAGAGGATACTTATTCTTAATAGTCACCTTGTTGAGTCTCCGATAATCAATCCACATGCGCCAGGTTCCATTCTTCTTCTTAACAAACAGAGCTGACGCTCCCTAAGGTGACGAACTTGGCCTTATGAACCCCTTCTCTAGTAGTTCTTCCAGTTGTTCCTTAAGCTCCTTCAGCTCCGCTGGAGCCATTCTATAGGGTGGTATAGAAATGGGTGTGGTTTCGAAAATCAAGTCGATGGCAAACTCAATTTCCCTCACCGATGGCAAACCAGGTAACTCCTCAGGAAACACATCTGGAAACTCTCTCACAACTGGAAAATCTTCTAACTTCCCTTCATTCCCATCAGTGTCCATAACATGCACTAAGAAGGCATCACACCCCTTTCCCATCATCCTGTTAGCTAACAAAGAAGAAATGATTCTTGGTGATGGTGTTTTCCTATCCTCTCTGAAAATCACTTTCTTACCATTGCCCAAGTCAAATTCCACCTCTTTAAGGCTTCAATCTAACTTTGCATGATACTTCTCCATAACATCCATTCCCAATATGACATCTAGCCCCTTTAACTCTAGGGGTAGCAAGTCCACCACCAGTTGAGTACCCTCGAAAAAAAGCTCACAATCTTTATACACTTGACTTATAATCACATGCCTCCCTAGAGGAGTGCTAACAATTAAAGGACTTCTTAGTGGCATCAAAACAACATCATGTAATGTCATGCTTGCAGAAACAGATGAATGTATGGAGCCAGAATCAATCAACATATATACAGCAGAATTAAATAACTGAGCCATACCCGTGACAACTTCAGGAGCGGCTGCAACTTCATCTCTAGTCATAGCAAAAACCCTAGCATGTGCCTGACCCCTTAGAATAGTCTTCTTTGTAGTTCCAGAGCTACCCACCTCTGTGATTGGTCTGGTTCCCACGATTTTTGCTCTCTTTGGGGCTTGCATCTGGAAACTCTCTTGCCTTGTTACTTGGGGACAGTCTTTGATCAAGTGTCCCTTCTCTTCGTATCAGAAACATGCTCCAATTAGCTTAAAGCATTCTCCCTTGTGAAGCTTCCCTCAATGCTCACATTGAAGGTTTGTGTATTTGCTCCTCCCCGTCCTTCCAATGCCTCCTACACTCGAGGCTTGTCACGAGACTGCTCTTGCCTGCTTGTTCATGATAGGACCACTACTCCCCACTTCACTCTGAGTATGGTAACTCCTTGTACTCCTCTCATGCCTTGGAGTACTCATCCCCTTTTTAGTAGACTGCTCCCTGTTCTTCCTCTTCCTGCTCACTTCATTTCTGATATTCTCTAGCTTCTTAGTCTGGAGTGAAGCATCTAACAATTGTTAATAGTCACAGAAATTATGGATCAGGACTTTCTCCTTGATCCCCAAATGCAGTCATCCCTCAAACTTGCGGCACTTATCCTCTTCATTAGCAACAATATTGGCCGCATACCGTGACAGCTGGGTGAACCTCAACTCATACTCACTCATTTCCCTCTGTGTGAGATTTAAAAAATCCCTGGCTTTCTCTTAGATATACACCCTTGAGAGGTACTTCTTCCTGAACACTTCCACAAAATCTCTTCAGGATATCACCCGAGGCATCACTTGACTATGGGGCACTGATTCCTACCAATGAAGCGCATCTCCTTGTAGCAAGCTCACTGCATAATCTAACTTCTCCTCATCTGAGCACTTCATCTAAATTAGAACCCTTTCGATCCTTTTCAACCAGGCTTTAACCTCTTCGGGATTTGTAGTCCTATGGAAATCTACAACTCCATACTTGCGGAGTTTATCATACTGACCACTCCTCTCCACTAGAGCCTGCATCGGGCCTTGCGACCCTTGGCCCATAGCATACATGAAAGCCTAGGCAAAGGCCTGAAAGAACTGCGGGTCCATAGAAGGCATAGGAGGAGGAGGCGGTGGCATTTCATGCTGCACACTAGGTGCCTCAGGATCAGGAGCAGGGTGTGTCCCAGTATCTTACGGGATATAGGATTCATCCGTGCTCCCTTGGCGAGAGCCAGATCGAGTCAGAGCTCCTCAAGTTCCTCTTCGAGGCAACATTTTTCACTCCTTGAATAGAAAACCATTGAAAATCTTTAGTTTATACCAAATAAATTTCAAAGTACGTAAAACAGTTCAAATCATATAAAACAATTTCAAATCATGAGAAACAAATTAAAACTTTCATGTCTTAAGCTACCCATTTCATACTTAGGATACTCCAAAACCTAATATCAAACTTGGACCTAAACCTAGTTGCTCTGATACCATAATATGTTAGACCCCGTTTCCAGAGTCCAACAACCAGATTCATAAACCTTATGCTTATTACCCTGCAGGGTTATTTGCCATCATTCCACAAGGTTGGTGTGCCCACACCAGTCCATCACCCAAATTACAACTTGACTTCTTCAAAGAAATTGTAGCTCTAAGTCTCTAGTTTGTTTTGAAGTAAAAATCATCTCAATCGGAGTTTTACAGCTCAAGATATACTTAAAAAGCTAAAGCGTGTTCATACCCCAATCATGCTCTCCCAATCGACCTCTCACTTACTCTAATGAAAACTTTCTCCAAACACCTCTAAAAGATACAAATTTTTATAAAGAGAAAGTAAACGATGTTAGGAATCCATTGCTTCAAGAATCACTTCATTTGGAGGTCGGATGAGGAAGTTATACCCGAAAGAATTGAACATGTTTATACCATCAATCAATTTGTACCTATCTTGGCGCAATTTCCATAACTCCCACTATAAATGTCACATTGACTTCGTTTTTTAGACGGTCTGAAAGAAGACTTCTAGATCTATAACTTTCATGAAGACCTCGAAGACACAATCTACCTTCTGAAGAATAAAAAATGGAACAGAAGATGACGATACAAACTAAGACGATGCAAGACTACTACGATGCAAAACTAAGACGATGAACAGTGCATAAGACGATGAACAAAACTAAAACGATGAATAGTGCATAAGACAATGCACAAAACTAATACAATGAACAATGCATAAGATGATGTACAAAACTAAGACGATGAATAATGCATAAGATGATGCACAAAACGAAGACGATGAACAGTGCATAAGATGATGCACAAAACTAAGATCATGAATAGTGCATAAGACGATGCACAATCTAAGACGATGAACAGTGCATAAGACGATGCACAAACTAAAACAATGAACAGCGCATAAGATGATGCACAAAAATAAGACGATGTTTCAACTAGGTCTTCCTCGCATCCCCAAAGTTCTAAATTACTTTCTACACTCTCCAGAGCATCTCCACTCATAAGGAACATAACGTTCAACTTAGATGTCTAAAAATTTCATGCTATATACCGTTGGAAAGATAAAAAAAGACCTACAACTTTCCAGAAGATAACTTTGCCTAAATTAGCCCATATCAACCTAGAATTTATCCCTGAAGTCAGTACACGAATTTTCCCCTTATGTAACCTTGAGAATCATGGGTGAAAACAAAATCATAAACCATTAGTATCAAAAGATCGTAGTTTTACAAAGCTTTAGTGGGCATTTCCAGCCCCCAATACATCAATGTTTCAAAAAGATCCTAAAATACAAAAGATACATGAACAATAAATTGCTCAAAATGCAACTAAAGCCTTGGTTTACTAGATTTGCTTAAATTACAACAACATTTCACAAGTGGAGTGATGCCTTGGTCCTTGACTACTCAATCTCTTGCTCATCAACTCCTTATGGGAAGGAAAGTGGGGGTAAGCTTAAAGCCCATGGGAATCAATTTTATAGTTTGTAACAAGCAAAGACACTTTAAAAACCTTTTCCATGCAGAAATTCATGTGTATGCAAATCATGAATGCATTACTCCTATCAACTTGTCATGAACACATAAACACATCAAATGGTTTGGGTAAGTCTGAAACATGACGCACTACACATTTTCAATGAAATGGTCCTATGTAGTCGTGAATTCTTGAGGGAGTCCTTGAGGGAGCTCCATGCCACTAGCGGGCAGGCGGGAGAAGCCTATACTTGGGTTAACGTGCACGTGACGGTTCTTGAGGGACTACCACAAACCCACATAACGCATAGAATCTTATAAGCTTGGTGCCGAAAAAGGCACATTCTCTTGAAAACTTGCTTTTCATAAGCTTGTTATATCTTAAAAACCATTTCCAAAAGTATGGTTTCATAATCATGCATCATTTCAAAGAATCATTAAAAAAACAACTTTCCATAAATCATCACACAAATCATGTATAAGCATGTAGGACAATCTTGCAGTATTTATCATCATTAAATGCACATGAATGAGGTGGTTGCAAAATTAATTACTATCATTTATTGACAGAAAACTTTTATTAACTTATCACTTAACTATAAAAGTGAAACCCACCTTGAAGTCCTTGACTATGGCTTGTTTAAATATGCCTCTCCTCTTACTCCTCTTGTCCTTCTTGATTTTCTTGAACATTGTCAAAAATCCTAAATCAAAAGAATTCAAATTGGAAAACCCAAAGAACCTAATGTATGAAATGGATCCTGGAATACTTATACCCATGCCTTTCCTAAGCTCTTTTAACCAAAAACCTTTTAAAACTCCAAAAGATTAAAAACAACTTACCTTAAATCTTCACCAAACAATGATTTTTTTTGGCTCTAATGGAAGCTCTAATCTTCCTCTTCCTTTTTCCCTTCTTGATCACACTCAAAATCCCTCTTAAAGGTTAAGAAAAATCAAAACCTAACTTGCTCTTCTTTCTTTCCCTAAACTCATGAAACTGTCTCCCTTCTTTCTTCAATTTCATTTTCTCTCTCTTCTAAATGCAAGACACCCCATTTTCTTCTCTTTTACACCATTAATGATTGCATAAAGTCCCTTTTGCCCTTACTTTAATGATTTATGGATTTTAAAATTAAGAGACTTGCCAAAATTAGCCTTACACTCTCCCACTACATTAATGGTTCAAAGCCCTTAGCCCATGTCATATTATCTTACCCACATTAACATGCTAATTAATTCCAACATAAATAATCTAGCAAGACCCTAAAATTAGTCTCATCATGCTTATAAAAAAAATTTCAGGCCCTAACATTTGGTCTATTAACTACCATATTATACTTCTAACTTAATTCTAACATTTCTATCTAATAATTCTAATTTCTACTTATGCTTGCTAAATTAATGGACTAAACTCTAAAATAAATAAATAATAAAAAAATAACAAGAAAATTTGGGTCCAACAATTCTCCTCCCCTTTAAGAATTTCGTCCTCAAAATTCTTACCTTAGTCTACGATAAGGTATGGAAACTTCTCCTTTATAGCTTCCAAAGGCTCCCATGTTGCCTCCTCTCTTGCATGGTTCTTACACAGGACTTTAACCAGCTGCACAGTCTTGTTTCTCAAGACCTTTTCCTTCAAATCCAGGATTTCTATTGGTTGTTCTTCATGGCCTTGTTTGGTTGGCATGGATTCTTGCTTGGGAACGTAATCTTTTTCCTAAAATTTATATTATCACGTTTGGTTCATTTTTTTAGTTGTTAGGAAAGTAATAACTTTCCTAATATAGGGAAAGTAGTAGCACTTTACTTAGATTCTAAATTCCAACATCCCCTTAGTATTTAGATTACTTTCCTCATAAATTTAATCTAAAAAATACGCTAGCCAATTTAACTCTTCATTCTCTCTCAACTCTACGACAATTCTTTTATAAAACCTTGTCTCCAAAAATCATAATAATAAATAATAATCACAATTTGAATTTAATTTTTAATCTAATAATTATTAATAAATATAATTAAATTTAAAATATATTTTTAAAATATATAAATTTCAAATAAATTTTGATTTCACAATTAAAAATATATATAATAAATATTAATTTTTAAATAATAATTTTTAAATTATTTGTTTTTAAAAATAAAATTTTTTATTAATACTTTATTAATAAATATTATATAAAATTAAAATTAAAATAATTTATTTTATTTTATTTATAATTATTATTAGTAATAAAAATATTTATTATTATTTTTTTAAAAAAATTAAAAATTCACAAAAATTATAAAAATTGAAATAAATAAAATAACTAATTAAAAATTTTTTGAAAAAAAAGGGGGGAAGGAGAGATAAAAGGGAGGGAGGGAAATTTTAAAATCTTTTTCAAAAATTTGCAAAAAAAGCTCCCTATTTTTTTAAATTTTTGGTATCGGCCGGTATTTGACCAATATTTAAACCTAGTACGACCCACCATTTATTGCGTACCGATTTTGGTCCGGTACGTATCGGTATTCATAATACTTCAACTATTCTTAGTGTTCTCCTGTTAGTAGGATTTTGAATATTTTGGCTCAGAAGTTTCAATCGACAATCTTCAGGTTCATATTTTTCCTTATTTAGTGATTTCAATTTTTATTCGGTTTGTAAGAATATAATTGAAAACACAAGTCAAAATTAAGTTACATTTCATAAAATACTGTTGCATACCAAACACTATAATAAGAATCCACCCAACTTTCCTATTGGAATTTTTATAAGTATCCAAACATGTGAATATCTTTACTTTCCATAGATTTGTTTTCCGAAGAATCATATTCCAAATTCACTTTACTTTCCCGCCAACCAAATGGGGCCTATAAGTCAAATCTTCTCTTAATTGAACCTCTGAAGGTTGGACTATGTGTGAAGGATCTGATTGGTATTTTCTTAACATTGATATATGGAAGACATTGTGAATCTTAGATAATTCTGGTGGCAAGGCTAACTTGTAGGCTAGAGGCCCAATCTTCTCAATAATCTCATAAGGGCCTATGTATCTTGGACTGAGCTTGCCTTTTCTACAAAATCTTAAGACTCCTTTCCATAGAAAGGCTATAAGAAATACTTTGTCTCTAACTTCAAATTCCATCTCCTTTCTATATGTATCAGTATAGCTCTTCATTCTGTCTTTAACTGCCTTAAGTCTCTGCTTCACCAATTTAATATTGTCGATTGTAGCTTGTACCAACTCAGGTCCTAAAAGTCTCCTTTCGCCTTCCTCATCCCAACAAATAGGATTCCTGCACCTCCTACCATACAAGTCTTCATAAGGTGCCATTTGAATTCCTGAGTGGTAGGAATTATTGTAAGCAAATTCAATTAAAGGTAAATGATCATCTCATGGGCCTTTGAAGTCCATAACACAAGCTCTTAACATTGCCTCCAATGTCCGTATTGTCCTATCTGATTGACCATCAGTCTATAGATGGAAAACTGTGCTAAAATGCAACTTGGTTCCGAAAGTCTTTTGTAAGCTTTCCTAGAATTTGAAGGTGAACCTAGGATCTCTATCCGAGACTATAAAACTTGGAATCCTATGAAGTCTAATTATTTTATCTACGTATTTCTTGGCCAAAGCATTCAAAGAATCTACTTGTCTAATTGGCAGGAAATGTGCTGACTTGGTTAGTCATGCTTCCTGCTAGTTCTTGGCAATCTCATCAAGAAATCTATTGTAATCTTTTCCCACTTCCATTCAAAAATAGACAAAGGTTTAAGCTTGCCAATAGGTGCTTGATGTTCTGCTTTAACTTACTGCCACACTGAGCATTTTCTAGCATACCCTACAACATCTTTCTTCATTCCTCTCCACCAAAAGTGCTCTTTTAAATCTCTATACATTCTTGTACTCCCTTAGTGCATTGCATAGGGAGCATCGTGTGCCTCATTAAGAATTTCATCCTTCAATTCTAACATATCTGGAATACATAATTTGTTACCTACCACCATCAATCCATCTTCTCTTATTTCTATTTCAGAGGGCTTACCATTTTTAATTTCTTCTCTGAGCTTACTCAAGTACTCATCTTGCTCCTACAATTCCTTAATCTTCTCATTTAATGCTGGTCTGATTCTAAAATTAGCTAATATACAACCAGATTCGACTTGCCTCAATGTCACATTGAATTTGACTAATTCCTTTAATAAAGGAAGATATACTGTCTCCACATGTGCCATAGTAGATTTCCTACTCAACGCATCCTCTACTACATTAGCTTTCCCCGAATGATAGTCTATCATCAAGTCATAATCCTTCAGTAGTTCTGACCAGCTTCTTTGCCTTAGATTTAACTATTTTTGGCTCATCAATTATTTAAGACTCTTATAGTTTGTAAATACTTTGGTGGTGACTCCATATAGGTAATGTCTCCATATTTTTAATACAAAAATTATGGCAGCTAACTCCAAGTCATGCGTAGGATAATTCATCTCATTGGGTTTTAGTTGTCTAGAAGCATAGGCAATCACTTTATCTCCTTGCAACAACACACACCCCAATCCCTTTTTTGAGGCATCACTATATACTATATACCCATCACTACTGGAAGGAAAGGTCAAAATTGGTGCAGTCGTGAACCTATTCTTCAATTCCTCAAAGCTTCTCTAGCATTCCCCTGTCCACACAAACTTTTGATTCTTCCTTGTCAATCTGGCAATTTGGGCTGCTATCATGGAAAAGCCCTCTACAAATCTTTTGTAATAACCAGCTAAACCCAAGAAACTCCTCACTTCTTTTATATTCTTAGGTACTTCCTATTTAACTACAGCTTCTATTTTCCTTGAATCCACATGTACTCCTTTTTCTGAAATTATATATCCAAGAAACACTACTTCCTTTAGCCAAAATTCATATTTATTAAATTTGGCGTACAACTCTTTCTTCCTCAGTGTCTCCAAGGCAATCCTTAAATGTTCCTTGTCGCTCCTGGAATAAACCAATATATCATCAATAAAGATATTGATAAATTGATCTAAGAAAGGCTTGAAGGCTCTATTCATTAAGTCCATGAAAGCTACAGGGGCATTCGTTAATCTAAAGGGCATGACTAAGAACTCAAAATGCCCATATCGTGTTCTAAAAGCAGTCTTTGACACATCAGACTCCTTTATTCTCAACTGGTAGTAACCTAATCTCAAGTCTATCTTAGAGAAGACTTTTGCCCCTTGCAATTAATCAAACAAATTATCTATGCATGGGAGCGGATATCTATTCTTGATAGTGACATGATTAAGCTTCCTGTAGTCCACACACATTCTCAATGATCCATCTTTTTTCCTCACAAAAAGAACTGAAGATCCCCAAGGTGAAGAGCTAGGCGTAATATAATCTTTCTTCATTAGCTCTTCTAATTGCTCTTTAAGCTCCTTCAATTCCATCGGAGCCATTTTATAAGGTGGAATTGATATTGGTGTAGTACCTGGAAAAAGCTCAATGGAAAATTCAATTTCTCTAAGTTGTGGTAGTCCTGGTAATTCCTCTGGAAAAACATCTGAGAATTCCGTGACCACACGAATTTCTTCTAACTTTCCTCCATCTACCTTCGTGTCTACTACATATGCCAAGAATGCTTCATATCCTTTCCTCATCATTTTCTCTACTGTCAAAACTGAAATAATTCTCTTTAGGCTTGCTTTCCTGTCTCCCAGAAACACCACCCTTCCACCTTTGTCGAACTCAAACCCTATTGTCTTTCGTTTACAATCTAAATTGACATTATATTTTTCTAACATATCCATGCCCAAAATCACATCTAATCCCCACATCATCAATGGAATTAAATCCACCACTAATTGTTCTCTACCAATATATATTCCATGATCTCTATAAACTTGATTAATAATAATATACTGGCCAATTGGGGTGCTAACCATCAAAGGACTATCTAATGGGCTCAAATTTCTACCATGCACAATCCTACTTGACGAAACAAATGAATGAGTTGACCCCAGATCAATTAAAACAATAACATTTTTTAAACAATTTAACTATACTAGTCACAACCTCTGGAGCTGATTTTGCGTCCTCCCTTGTCATTGCAAATACCCTAGCTGGTGTTTGCCCCCTTGATCTTCCTGGAGGATTCACTTTCTTGGCTGCCTCAGAACTTCCCACTGCAGTTGCAGTCTTGTGTCCCACTGTCTGAGCCCTTTTCGAAGCTTGCATCTAAGTTCCCTCCCATCTTCCATACTACGGGCACTCTCTAGCCATGTATCTTTTTTCCCTATAATTAAAACAAGCTCTAGTTAGCCTATAACCGAAGTGAATCACTTGTTAATAGAGACTTAATAATCGATAACAAATGTATAAGAAGGGAGTTGAATTGTGTATTTCTTTTACTAATCCCCTTTTTAAAATAATTTCTTTAAAAGAAACTTGCTCCTTTCTCAAACTATTGAAAATCAATATTGTAAAATATTTTCTTAATTCTCGTATGAAAATAGGAAGATTGAAAATTCAAAGTTAAGAGAGAGTTGAGAGTTATGAGAGTGTTGACATAGTCGATTTATACTGGTTTACCCTAAACCGTGGGCTACGTCCAGTCCTCAGAAATCTTTCTGAGATTTCATTATCTTTCACAATGTTACAAGTATTCTTTGATATCGAGCCTCTTCAGGTCTCTTACAATAAGTATTCCTTCACATTTAGCCTCTTCAGGCTATCTGCTTTTCTTTCAACTGAAAGAGTTTTTGAGCTTCTGTTGCAGAAAAAAATGATCGCTCAAGTTTTTCGCACAATAAGATTTCTAACTTTTTCTTTCTAAAATCTCTCACTTCTCATAAATCGCTAAGCTTCTGCAGTCTTCGACTCTAACTCGTATTTATAGCCTTCGTCTTCAACTGCTTCTTGATAACTGCTTCTTTCTTCTTGTTTCTTGATCTTTGAAGAATCAGTTATTCAGTTGAGTTCTGTAACTAACTCAAGCTGATTATAAAACCGACGTGGTAACGGTTCTTCCGTCTTACTTCGTTCCGTCTGATTATTTAGATTGCACCTTTCGTCTTACTTTCTGTGTGCACCTTCCGTCTCACTTTCTGTGTGCGCCTTCTGTCTCAATTTCTGTTTGTGCCTTCCGTCTGATTTTCTGTTTGCGCCTTCCATCTGATTTTTGCTTTGCTCCTTCCGTCTCATATTCTTCTGCTTTCGTCTTACTTTCTTCTTTCATTATTATTTGTTTTTCATCAAAATCATTTACGTGAAGTCATTCTGACTTAACAATCTCCCCCTTTTTGATGATAACAAATAATCATATTAGTGAGAAAGAAAGTATTTAAACATAATCATGTACAACTTATATACACTAGAAACAGAACTTCTTCTTCTCCTCTTCGTGTCTTCTTCTTTTATTCTTCCTCCCCCTATCTTTTTTTTTCTTCTCTAGAATTTTTCTTTCTCCTCTCTCTCCTTATTTGTTAGTGATCAAAAATGAATTATGACCGTAGATGCTTCAATATTTCTGACATCATTTCCTTCATTTCCTTCACGTCTATGCCGAGTGACTTGAGGTCTTGCCGTATTTGAACTATTTCCTCTCTTAAGTCACTTAATGAAGTAGGTCGACTTTCATCCTTCTATTGTTCTTCTTCATAGGCAATAGTGGTGGTATATGCATCTGAAGACAGAACATGTGATTCATTTATAACAAGGGCAAGAGGTTGAACAGATAGGTTCGGCTCTGGAAGATTTAGATCATCAGGGGTAGGTAATCGCAGGACTTATCTTCCAAGCAAGTGTAGAACATCTCCAATTGAAGATACAGTACATAACGGCCTAATGCGCATAATCAGATGCACAAGGGTCTCGGTTGAGTAACTGATATCTCCAATCCTAACGGATCTGCACGTCCCTTTTGTAAGCTTTCCAACCACCATACACGGTTCATTAGTGGTAGGTCGACTACTACTACTTCTTGGATCTTTAGAGATACGGTGGGAAACATGGGTTCCCTTCATATGTACTGTAAAGCATGCTTCATCTATGCTTCGCACTTCCTCTTCAATCTGATCTTCTGTAAGATCATTTGATAACCCCTCAGGGTACAATTTCTTCTTCCCCTTATCATTATTGCGAACAATGTAAGGCTTTGGTTGAAAATCAGGCACAACCTTGATCACAGTTCTCTTTGTGATTAGGAAAATAGTGTACCTTTGCTTTTTCATCTGTGTAGGATATGGTTCACCTCCTTCATCTCTCAGAAAACCATACATACTCTTCTTATCGTCATTCAACAGATGCATTGTACTACTATTCACCAAAATTGGTTGTTTTTATGCCTTTACTGACCTCTTTGGGGATTCTTTGATGATTATCGAAGTGCTACTCCTTACAGGTTGAACTTCTTTAATGACCTTGATTCTCAAATCCTTTTTTCTCAAAGGTTGAGAGGTATTGACCTGTACTGGACTGCGTTCAACTTTCTTCTTCTGAACAGCAGTGGGAGTGCTCTTTCTCTGACTAATTTTCTGCTTTTTCCCTTCTTCAATTAGTCTCGGAGTCTGTTGAGGTTGTGGTCTCTTCTTCTCAAACTCCAATTTCCTTCTAATCTCAGTCTCTTTAACTAATTTAGCTGAATCTTCCCTTAAGATTGAGATTAACGACTTTGTTGCCTGAGGTGCTCTCGTCTCAGAGTCTTCACTTTGAATCAACTCTTTTCTTTTCTCCTCTTGGTGACACAAGGTTTGAACTCTGGGTGACCTTTTTGCTTGTTTTGGTATTTCTGCCAGAAATGTCTCCCCTTTTCTTTTCAAGGATAACTTCTCTACCGCACCTGGCTTCCTTCTCTATGAGAAATCTTTTTATCTCTCATCGATTCTTCTAATGATTTCTTTTCTCCAAT
>JAOTAX010155465.1:0-14841 GCA_025629825.1 Erythroxylum guanchezii | reverse complement strand
TTTAATCTTCGACTCCGACTTATATTTATAGCCTTCGTCTTCAACTGCTTCTTGATAACTACTTCTTTCTTCTTGTTGTTTGATCTTTCAAGAATCAGTTATTCAGTTGAGTTATGTAACTAACTCAGACTGATTCGTCATCTGACGTGCTTTGCTTCTTCCGTTTGTTTTCTTTCATCTGCTTTCTTTTGTCTGCTTTTTTACGTCTGCTTTCTTTCATCTGCTTTTTTACGTCTACTTTCTTTCATCTGCTTTTGTATATTTCTTCCGTCTGCTTTCTTTCGTCTGCTTTTATATATTTCTTCCGTCTTTCAATTTGGCTTCCTTCCGTCTGCTGTTTCATTTTGCTTTATTATTTGTTCTTCATCAAAATCATTAATCGTAAAGTCATTTTGATTTAACATTTTCACTATGTGAGCACTTGAATACAAAATTTCTCTAAGTTTGTTTTGTACAATCAGATTTTCTTTTCTCTTGTATGTATATTGTTTATGACTATAACTAATATTTATAACCTAAATCTTCAACGGTCTTCTTTGAAAATTCTGCTTGTAGAGTCTTCTAAAAACTGTTATTAGTTGAGTCCTGTAACCAACTCCAACTAACTGACATTCTAGAACATTCTTCAATGACATCGTCTTGTATAGATTCATATGTTTCGTCTGGTGTCTTAGATTAAGCACTTCGCACTTCGTTTGATTCATCTTAGACGCTTTGTCTTATTCAGCTTTTACTTAAGTATCGTCTTGATTTGACGATTTGTGTCACTTACATTTATCTGGGCACTTAATAAATCATCAAAAAAATTCACACACTTCTATGATTATTATTATTATTTGATTTTCATCAAAATTAATAGAAGAAGTGAAGTCTTCTTGACTTAACAGTAACATGATCTCATGCTAGCAAGGACTTATCTATAATGTTCATCCTTTCAACATGGCCAGTAAATGTTTTAGGCGGTAATCCCTTAGTTAACGGATCCGCTACTATTAGATCAGCTCCAATATGATCAATCAAAACTTTATGTTTTTGCACTTCTTCTTTGACTGACAAGTATTTCAAATCCATGTGTTTAGCACCCTCAGAATACCTATCATTTTTAGAGAAGAAGACAACTGCGAAATTATTACAATAAATTCTTAGCGGTCTAGCTATACTGTCGATAATACCTAACTCTAAAACAAAGTTTCGCAACCACAATGCTTGAATAGTAGCCTCAAAGCATGCCACAAATTCAGCCTCCATAGTGGAAGTAGACATAACAGACTGCTTTCTACTCTTCCAAGAAATTGCCCCTCCTGCTAGTTGGAATAGATAACCAAAGGTAGATTTCCTTGAGTCTACACAACCAGCATAGTTTGAATCTAAATAGCCGATCACTTCTAAGTGATCTGATTTCTTGTATGTGAGCATGTAACCCTTGGTGCCTTGTAAATACCTAAGAACTTTCTTTGCACCTTTCTAGTGGTCTAATCCGAGATTGCCTTGATATCAGTCTAACATTCTAACAGCAAAACTAATATCTGGCCGATTACTAGTCTGAATATACATCAAACTCCTAACTACAGATGCATAGGGAATAGATTCCATTTCCTTTCGTTCCAAATCATTCTTGGGACATTGCATTTCACTAAATTTATCCCCTTTCTGAATTAGAACTATCCCTGCTGAGCATTTTCCCATCCTAAATCTCTCTAATACTTTATTAATATATCATTTCTAAGACAACCCTATAATCCTTGTGTTTTGTCATGGAATATTTCTATTCCAATCACATAGGATGTCTCACCCATATCTTTCATTTCAAAATTATTAGAGAAAAATTTCTTTACATCATGTAACACGCCCAAATCATTAACAGCTAAAAGAATATCGTCAACATATAGTACCAAAATAATGAACTTGCTCCCACTTACCTTCATATAGATACATCTATCAATAGTGTTCTCTATAAAACCATAAGAGGTAATAGTATCATTAAACTTAAGATACCTCTGTCGAGAAGCTTGTTTCAAACCATATATTGATTTCTTTAATTTACACACCATATTTTCCTTTTCTGCAGTCATAAAACCTTCAGGTTGGCCTCTATAAACTTCTTCTTCTAAGTCACCATTCAGAAAAGTCATCTTTACATCCATTTGATGAAGCTCTAAATCATAATGAGCTACTAATGTCATAACCATTCTTAAAGAGTCATTCTTTGAAACTGGAGAGAAGGTCTCTTTAAAGTCAATGTCATCCTCTTGAGTATAAACTTTGGCTACAAATCTGGCTTTGTACCTTTGAATATTACCTTTCGAGTCCCTTTTGGTCTTAAAGACCCATTTACAGCCCACTTGCTTTGAGCCTTCAGGTAATTCAACTAGTTCCTAGACTTGATTATCATCCATAGATTTTAACTCTTCTGTCATGCGTTGAGCCACTTATCATAATTATTACACTTAATGGCTTCTTTAAATGAGACTGGATCCTTATAAATGCTCAAGTCACACTCATGCTCAAGTGAATACACCTCATAGTCATCTGATATAGTTGGTCTTTTCTCCCTTATAGAACTTTGCAGTACTATTTCTTGTGGTATCAATTGATCATTTATGACTTGCACATTATTTACTGATTCATTATTGACATTCTCTTCTTGTGGGTTTAGAATATTAACTTATTGTTCCAATATGTTACGTGACTATGATACAACAAAAGGAACAACAACTTGAGAAGAGACACAAGGTGAAGGATTTTCCACCTGAATCTCTTAAATATCCACCTTTTGTGGTTCCCCACTCCCACTGATTTGTCCATTTTCAATGAACCTAGCCTTATCTGTCTCAACTATTCTTGTCCCATGGTTAGGACAATAAAATATATACCCTTTGGACTTTTCTGGATAACCGATGAAGTAAGCACTAATGGTCTTTGCATTAAGTTTCCTTTCATAAGGATTATAAATCCTTATTTTGGTTGGGCAACCCTAAACATGTAGATGTCTCAAGCTAGGTTTCCTACCTATCCACAATTTATAAGGTGTCACATTAATCGCTTTACTATGAATCCTATTAATAGACATGTACTGCCTTTAATGCATACATCCATAAGGATAAAGGTACATTACTTAACATACTCCTAACCATATCTATAAGAGTATCATTTCACCTTTCAACTACACCATTCTATTGTAGTGTATCGGGCATTGTATAATGTGCACAAATGCCCCAAATTTGAAGAAATTTTGCAAATGGACCTGGACATTGTCCATTCTCATCATATTTACCATAATATTCACCACCTCTATCAGACCTTATGACTTTCACTTTTCTATTTAACTACCTTTCTACCTCATTAATGAACACCTCAAGAATGTCCGATGATTGAGACTTTTCATACAGTAAATAAAGATAACAGTAACGTGAATAGTCATGAATAAAGGTGATAAAATACTTTTCACAGCTCAAAGATGGGACATGAAAAGGACCACATATATCAGTGTATATTAATTCAAGTAACTCAGTACTTCTTGTGGCTGAATTCTTATATATGTGTTTAGTTTCCTTACCTTTAATGTAATCCACACACATATCCCAATCAGTAAAATCTAATTGAGGTAAGATTTCACTTTTCAATAACCTCAACACCTTTTCTCCAGATATATGGCCTAACCTTTGATGCCACAAGTAAGTAGAGTGTTTATTATGTGCACTATGTTTATTACCAATATTATATTCAACATGAAGCAAGGATTCAGAATAATTAACATCAAGCTTGAAATGATATAAACCATCTATTAATGTACAAAAACCATAATAATACTATCGCTTATGCAAAGAAAAAAACATCGTTTTCAATATTGAAATTAAAACCTATCTGGTCTAACTTACTAACAGAAACTAAATTTGTAGCACATTCAGGAACATAAAGACACTTTTCAAGATCTAGACTACAACTAATGTCTAAGATCAATCTGTACATCCTTATTCCTTCTATTAGTGCCTTCATTATGTTACCCATATATAGGAACTCTTCAGTTCCATTTATGGTTTGGATCAAAAGAAATCCCTGCATAATATGTGTAACATGAGTAGTTATACCTGACTCTAACCACTATGTATTATTAGGCACCTCAATAAAATTTGATTCAAAACATAATGAAACATAGTAATTACCTTTCTTTTTTGAACCAAGCCTTTCTCTTAAGGCAATCTTTCTTGAGTTGACCAGCTTTCTTATAGAAGAAACAACACTGCTCTTTATGGATTTGACCCTCATTAACCTTCATTGGGACTCTGTCCTTCTTGTTGACCTTCTTTCCTAGCTTTCCCTTTCCGCCGCTAGCTTCTTTGTGTATTGTGAAGTGAATAGAGTGTTCCTTCATTTTCTTTAATCTCCTTTCCTCCAGCACCAACATGGCCTTAATTTCTTAAAAGTTCCATTTTTCCTTCAGAGTGTTGTAATTCACTTGGAACAAACCAAATTTAGGAGGAATTGAGTTGATGATTAACTGTACTATAAAGGATTCACTCACATCCATGCCCATTGATTTCAGTTTTGAATCCAGATTTGAAATGCCTGTTACGTGATCATAGATAGGCTGTGACCAGTCAAACTTCTTGGTCGTCAATTCACTCATCAAGCTTCCTACAATAGACTTGTTAGTTATGTTTGATTGTGAGTACTCTTTGATTTTCATCATAAATTCCCTTGCATTGTCTATATAAGGCATTGATGGCTTAACATTTTCAACCATTGTCAATCACATCAAGCTTAGACTCAACCTATTAAACTTTTCCCAAGCCTCAAAACATATCCTTCATCTTGGGTACTAGTCTTAGTAATGGTTGCAGGCTTCTTTGCAACTAATGCCAAGTCCTTATCCATAATATCCAACTAAAATTGGATTTGGTCAGACCAATTGGCATAGTTTAGCTCGTTGAACTTGATCAGACCGTTGCCTATAGCTAATAAATTACTAGAAACTGCAATCGTAAAAACAAACTCACACATTAATACTTTAAGTACAATTAATAGATTCAGACAATAATTGTAATAGCCCAGACCACTCGCCCATAGATATTGTCCATAGATATGAAAATGACCATTAACACAATTAGGCATATGGGAGTGACATTACCTACTTACCATGCCCATTTTGGTTTTTCAAATAAGGGTATGTTAACACTCCAATAACCTTATTGTTTACCAGCTAAAAATCAATGTGTATGGATGATTATGACAGCACTGGGTTGCTTAATTTGGGATTTTATTTGACAATAATAGATGAAAGAATAAAATGTTAGGAGCTATTCACATAATGTCTCAAAGAATCCTCTAACAAAGGAAATTATATGCCTGCCTATATAATGGTACTTTTAAAACCTACTTATGTTACTAGGCCGGAGAATTTTTTCCAAACTTGTATATAATTTGAATTACTATAATGGACACAGCTAGTAAATGACTTCCATGTCATTTGAATGAGTGCCATTAATAATTTTAACAATAACACAATTAAACACAAGGTCGTGTAGTTAACAATGTCAAACTAAACATTAGTTCCATACAATTTAATACAAGGCTGTTTAACAATCTGTGTCCTTCACATTGCTCAGCCGTAAAAGGTAACAAGAATATACCTGATTAAATAGAAGTATAAATAATTTATTGCAATAAAACTACAAAGAAAACACAGTTTTATACAAAGATGTGTGTTAATATATGTCCTTCACATTTATTCCTTTAAATTTTATACTAAGAACACAATTCAATACATGGGCTTATAGTTAAAGTGTTGTCAAATCCTTTAATAGATTCAAATTGATGCTCGATTATATACCTATCTTTGTACTTCACATTGTCCTTTCCAAATTTCAAACAATAACACAATTGATACTATGGTTGTATAGTTAATCGTGTTAAATATAACCTTTAATGTAAACATTATAGTACACAAGTGAGTACCAAGTTATGTCCTTTATATTTAAATTTTGCATTATTTTAATTCAGTTATGAAAAATCTACTTTTATAATTATTACTTATTCTTAATAAATCCTTAATTTTTTTAATATCATATGAAATGTAATCACATATGGCATAGTTTGTATTAAGGTATGGTATTTTAATATTGAAGTAATGACTTTCTCATCTTATGGTGAAGGTGTGACTTATCTAATATAGGTAGTGGCATTTTTTGTATATAAGTGTGGTATAGGATGTATGGAGTCCTAATATTGTTTTTATTAAGACATGATATTCTTCGTACTTGGTGATGGTATTCTCATTTTTAGGTTAAAGTGTAGCTTATCTATTATGGATGGTGCCATTTTACGTACATATGCATGGTATTAGATATATGAAGTCATTGTATAGTTTTTTTAGTTATAGTATTCTTTCTACTCAGTGATGGTATTCTCATATTTAATTAAAAGTGCAACATATTTTCCAAGTCACTCGCCAAAAAAATGCGACGGGTATTTATAGATTCCTATTAGAAGGTTCTTGGTGCAAGATCACCAAACCAAACCAATTAACAACAGGAAGCTAGTTTTCCTAAGCTTCTCCCGATGTTTAAAAGCATGGATTACAGCATTTTCATAATGGTTGAAGTTGAGAACAGAGGATTAATGCCTTTATACCAGCTTGAGTTGCAGCCTGACTGATAACACTAGGTGGACTTTTTACAATGAATCCAACTATATATGCACCACAGGCTTGTGCAAGGTCCACATCAGACTGAGAAACAGATCCGACACCAACATGGACTACATTTACAAACACCTGACAGCATAGTTGAAAATGATCAATAAAATTATGAGAAGCAGATAAAACAACGATTAAGGGAAAAGCAATTCTAACTTTCAGAAATTATTTTATCTTCACAGAGTGTTGAATGTCATTCATGTTAGCTTTATTTAGAAATCAAGTAGATAAGGAACTAATCATTAGTATAACAAAGCAGCTTAATATTAACAAGAACTTTTCAAATGTTAAAAGTAGCAGCGACAACATACCTGAGGACTGTTTAAAGCCTTCAGTGCATTAGTGACAGCTTGGACAGTTCCTTGCACATCTGCTTTTACAAGTATAGGCATTTCAATCCTCCCAGGTAAAGACATAGATTCTAATGGTTCCTCAGTTTCTATCCTTTCCTCTATAATCTTCCTAAGCCTGTCTTTCTCCGATTTCTTCTTTCTACCAGCACTAAGCATTCTAGCTCTTTCCTCAGATTCCACAACAATGATATCATCACCAGCCATAGGAATTCCCTTCAGGCCCTCAATCTCAATCGGTATTGCAGGTCCTACCTGCAGTATTCTGCCCCACTCAGAGCCAATTACCACATGCCGCCCTAATACCAAAGTCCCGCCTTAACAATGGTTGTAGCTAATGGACCACGTCCCTTGTCAATTCTTGCCTCCACCACATAAGCCTGAACAGGCCCATCAACCCATCCTTTTAAATCCATCATCTCTGCATGGAGAGGTAAAGCCTCCTCTAAATTATCCAATCCCGTTTTCTCGACAGCTGAAATGGCTCATCACTTTTTCTAGCCAACAACTGTGGACTCACATGTAAATACCTGAGCAATATAATGCAACCATCATTTGGTCAAATGCAGCTAAATTTGCAGTATTCTGGAGCAATGTTTTCACAAGCATGATAACTAAACGGTAAGGTGCATGTTGGCACATGCCTCCAACATTAAAGAGAAAGAACAACTATAACTCGCACAGATTAAACATACTCAAGTGATGTTCTGGATGCTGGATTATTGATATCAATTAGACTAACTGTTTTCAAGGTAGTCGAAGGTGCTAGGATCCCTAGATTTCCCAAGGTACCAAATACCAAAAGACACACTCCCTTGAGTGGAACAAGGTTCCACTTCAAAAAATATAGACACTTATAAAAGTCAAAGAAATATCAAACCTATTTATGATTCAATCCAATAATGTTCCAATTTAAATTTTATTTCATGAATTGCATATGCTAATGTTGGAGACATAAAAGGAGACGCAGAAGTCCATAAATGTTACAATGCATGCGACTTTTGTTTCTACAGAGCTCTTTCATAAATGATTAATTATGTTAATACATAAATTTGATCTTGATAGTAGTAAAAGTAACACTAAAGAACATCTTTTTAGTAGATTATGAGAGCTCAATTAAGAGATTTAAATTAATTAAAAGTCATACGAATGATAAAGTTTGTTGAAACTCAAATAGCATTTCGAAGTTAGGAGAAACTAAATTCCAATAGTTGGCAACCAAAAACAGTTATTATGACCAAAGGTAGATAGTATCCCTCCTACCCTCAAAAATTGGTTACAAGTAAGAAACAACATGATAAGAAAAAATTTATATTATCTACTCAAATGGTTCAGTTAAGAGGTAAAAGAAGCATTTAAAAGCTACTTTGGGAGACAAGGGATCATCTATTCTCCCAATGCCCTTATTCCAAACAGATCTGGGAAAAAGTACAGCTTGCTTGCAATCATTATTATGAAGAAAGTTGGAAGAGTATAGTCTTCTGAACCTCCAACAGAGCTACCCTATCAGTTGATAATCACACTCTCCTCAAGCTGGCTTTATGCACAACGGTCTATAAGGTGTGGAGAGAAAGAAATCAAAGGATGTTTATGCACAAACAAATGGATAGTAACTTATTATGCTCGAACACATTTACAAGAATAAAGGAAAGTATCACAGTCAACCTCGGTGGGAAAAAGATCATGAGGAGCATAGCTACAAGATGGGGCCTGAATTGGGATCGAAGTAAATTTAAAAATTAGCAATCAAGATTCTAGGAGTTGTGAATAACAAAGCAGAGCTGGTGAGGAGGAAATGTCTCTAGAAATATAGTGTCCATGCAATTCAAGTACGAAGAAATAGATGCAACTAATGCACTGGAAGCCCAGAATACAACTAGATTCATATTCTCAATTCAACATTCATAATTAAGTTGTTGATGGACTCGTTCAGGCAATTCAATAATTGAAGATGAGATTGGAGACAAATGAATTCAGTGGCCTTGGCTCATCACCTAGAATTACCTAGAAGCTACAAGAACCCTGTACCTATAGAGCTTATTGTGAGGGAGTTTGTCTCCTATGTATCTTAGATACCATGCATAAATAAGACAGGAATCTTTTATTCAGTCACCTCAAATGATATCTAGTCCATGTAACACCATCTCCGTGTTGTAAGTTAGTTCCTTGAGCTCCTTAGGGCTCATTTGTATTGAAATCATGTAAGGCTTTGGGATTCCAAAAAGAAAAAACCTGTGTTTGTTGCTCAATTAACACCAATTTTCAGTTCACAGAATCGGCTAATAGAACCTGTCAATTCTTAGATTCAATCAGAAGAAATGAAGAAAAAGAGAAGTTCGGAAGAAGATATTGATACCTTATAAGTAGTAGAGATGAGTAGAAAGAAAACTCTACAGAACAAATTTAAGAATGGTTAAACTAGAAAATTTATCAATGTCTTAAATTTTCAACTCTCTACTAGAAAATACTTGCGATAATTACAACATATCGAATCCTATGTGTCCTGAATAAAATGGTTTAAGACATGGATATGAAACGATCTATGTGAAAGATGCTTTCTCAATAGAAACTAATGGGTCTATCATTGAGATGTTTTTGTGTTTCAATGAAAATAAATACTAAATGATTTCTTGAGAAAGAAAAATGGAAAAAGAAGAAGAAAGCATTCCATAGCACATGCAAGATATGATTTTTTTTTTAGTGACCACCACAAGATATACGCATCAAAAACATCCATGTATTGTTGCTCATTGGGTTTAATTAAAGGCGAATGTGATTTTATCCCTATATCAAACTTTCGTTTAGAAAAAAGCCCCACTGATTGTTCCCAAGATGTAGCATTCAAAGCTCTAACAAAACCAACATGAATTCCCTGCAAGATGATATAAATCGAACATATTATATGTTTCATCTGCCTAAGTATGAAAGCAAAAGAGAGGGAGTTATTTCAATCGAAACCACAAACAAGGATAATACTATCTAAGGTAATAGATTTCGAATTAGCAAGCACTGTCTTCCAGTTGAAGACGACATGAACCACCAAATAGTGGAGTCAATTGACACATTTTCTAGACTCTCCAGGAAGAAAACAGGAGAACACAATCTACAAGTTGAGACAGATCGATCCAAAGCTCTAAGACATTCACTTCGAATACAACAAGAATTTCTATTGAAAAGATGCGATAAGGGATACAAGAAAGCCCAATAAATGATAATCGGTATAATAACACATGAAACAAGCCCCCACTGTACAAAGGTCCCATTAACAATTCTACGCTTTGTCATTGGAAAGAATCACTTGTTTGCTTAAAACATTTGATTTTCCTAACGAACCCTTACACCAACTCTATGGTATGTTACAAGAGCAAAGGTCATCCAGAAAAGGCAAGGCGTTATCTTTCTTCTAAAAATCCTCAAAAGAAATCAGAATTCATAATGTTTAACATTCAAATTCTTCCACACAACAAAATACGTTTATAGAAGCAAAGAAGAAGAAAAAGAAAATTGACATCTTACCCTTGTCCAAATCACTCTCCAAGCCATTCATAAACTTCAGAAAGTCTACAAAAGCAAGTAAAAGAAAACAGTAGCAAGAAATGAATAACCTTCAATCCAGATTCACAGAAACTCCAATACAACATAAATGCTCCACATAATTGACACCAGGTAAACAAGTAAACCATAAATATCGAAACACAAAGCCATAAACACAAATGAGAAATTGAATAAACTAAGCTCTTACCATCAACAACACCTTACAAAATTGTAGAGCTGTTTAAATTAGCAATAGACCAAAAGGCACTTGTTTAGGAGATGGGGAAGAGGGATGAGTTAAAACTATTGAAGGAAGTAAATTTCGGGTTGAAACATGAGACTAAGCGAATGAAGTTATAGGTTTTGAACTTCTCCTTAGGCCTTCTTACAACTAGGGGGACTTCTACTTTGGTCGCTTCTCTATCTCTCCGCAACAACCAACTGGAGATCCTACATGTATGAAATAAATTGTTAAAACATAAATTTAATGACCCTTACTACTAAGGTTTGTTTTAAGTTGTAATGGTTAGAGAAGGGAGGAGTTCTAATTTGTATTATAAAAGAAACCATTGCATATATATGATATATATTATTTGATATAAAATAAGAATCACATAATTGCTAATATGATAAAATTTGTTTGATTTCTTATATTGAACTGAACGACTACATATATATTTGACAACTTTTGAATTAAATATTTGATTTAGACTTTTGAGCCAAAACCCTACTTGACAGACGATTCACTGAGCGTGTGCTTTAGGCTTTCAAATTTGGTGGAGCGTTTACATCGATTCTAGATTTTGAAGAATTGATCGTTATACTCGATTGATTTTGATTGTTCGTCCAATGCTCTTTGATTCGTCATGAAGATTAAACGACACAGGTCTTTAGAAGTGGTTAGTAAATTCGGTTTTTTCTTCCGCTCCTTTTCTTCTGTATAAGTTTTTGGTTTTGTGTGAGTGTAAGTTGTGGATTGTGTTGAGTTTGACGATTTAATGTTGCTGAAGGGCGATTGTTATAGATAGTTGAAATTGAATTGATAACCTTTTATTTTTTTACTTATGCGCTATTAGCGGTTGTTGATTGAATGGTGTTATCTAGGCTTAGGGAATGGGATGATACATGTGAGAAGTTGCTCCACTTCTTGATATGTTTACATGTCTTACCTCTTCCTGGAAATTTGTCTTGTGGTCGTCATTTTTTTTAATTATAATTCATCATCATCAATGTTCTTACATTGATGGTTCTTCTCTGATTTTTTTTATGAGTTCTATCTTTTTTCTTCTTCCTGGTTACTTATAATTATTGTTAGATTATGACAGCATCAACTCATTTTTTATGTAGTTGTGATTGTGAGTTGTTGTTTTGAGCATCTTGTGTAGGGATTCAAAATCTGCAAAGAATTGTTATTTAGTATGAACTTGTATTATTTGGATGTGATTTGTGGATTGCTATTGTGGTTTGTGTTGGTAGTTATCAAGTTAGAAGGATTTGTTTGCTGGGTGATCTTTTATTGATATCATAACCCAGGTGTTTTTTTCTTCTTAAAGCTCCTAAGTTGTTTTAGTATGTTGATGAAATTGTTTTCTAATTTACGCATTTTGCTGATTTTTCTTTTTCTTATTGGGTGATTTATGGATTCCATAAAAAGTTTACCTGAACCTTAGACGGGATTGACAACTTATGCACATGTCTCCCTTTTCTAACCGACTTTTAAGGGATATTCTTAAGAGAACGCTTTGAAATGAAAGAAACTCTGGTGAAGGTTTCTAACCTATTTTTGTTTTTTTGGTTGAAAACGAAATTTTAGAGAAAAGTAAACAAAAAATTGTGTTTTATAAATCTTATATTCAGGTTCAAATTGAGAAAATTTGAATTTACACGTATGAAGGTGATTGATGACCGTGCATGCCATTGTTTATTTTGATGAAACCTATTTGAAACTATATTCCTCTTCGTCAAATGATCGGTTGAATCTACTCTTAATTGCACTTCTTTTGGTATCGAGTTGAAATTTGCAATATCTAATAGATCTTTGATTTGCAGCTGACATTTATTGATATCTTTGGACATTTGATCCAATAACTTAAATATCTTTTCTTTGAGGTCGACCTTCTCTTGTTAAAAAATCTACAAGAACATTATTATTCGATTTTATAATTTCAATATCGAAGATATATTCTGCTATTGAAGTTTGCCATTTTATATTCAGGTTTAGAAGGTAGATTATTTTGAATAAAAACCTTGAGGAGTATTATTAGTTCGTTATAAAAACCTTTAGGTAATATAAAAACTTTACTTTTTAACCTGCATCAGTCTTTTATTGTCGCATCTACATGTGGGTCTACTGGAAACAGCCTCTCTATTATGTCGGGATAAGGTTGCGTACTATCAGACCTCCCCATACCTCGCTTCAATGTGGGACTTCGGACTGGGTGTGATGATGATAATAATGATAACTTCATTGGAAAAATATGAAAGAAGTTATAGTTCAAGAATATAGAAAAATGTCATGCTTGATAGCCATCCAAAAAGGACATCTTTTTGTTCAAGTGCATTATGAGGTAATGAGAGATTTATACTCTACAAAATAACAATAGCTACTATATTGGAATTTCTAGGACATACCCTAGACTAAACTTTTTGCAAGGCCATCATCAACAAGCTATTCAAGATTGGTATGATTTTAGAACGATAAATGCTATGTACTTGACAAACCCAGTTTTTCCTGAGATATCATTACTTCCCAGATGGATCCAAATAGTTAAGGATTGTTATCTAAATAATCCTACCATAACTCCGAAAGATACATTGGTATTATTATCTACTAGTCCAGATTTTCATGAAAAAGAACAATATGATGCTTATCATTTTATTACTTTGGGAAAGGCAGAACATTTTCCCATTATTGTGGATAATAAATTACGAAAAGAATTCTCTAAATATAGTGAAAATGATATTCATTATAGAAGAGGCATTGGGATGAGAACTGTTATTTCTAGCATGAAGGCAACATTTAAAAAGGGATTTCAAACCTACGTCGAAAAAAGTAATTTTTCTTTTTTAGCGATATCCCCAGTTAAAAAGACACCATTGGCTGCTAAAATTTTGCGAAAATGAAGATAAATATGACTGAAAGAGGCAAGATAAGATCTAGTCCTAAATCACACAAAAGATTGTCATCTGTGAAAGCATACAAAAAATATCTATCCTTCTTGTACAAGTGGTCGAAAGCCATTCAAAAAAAAAGATAAAGCTGAACCATCTGGCATTTATACATACAGTAATGATTTTGAATTTGAAAGATAAGAAGATAAGATGAAAATATCTCCAACCACTCAGCTGAAAGAAAATCTTTACAAATAAAGATATAATCTACTTTTTGAAAAAGTTGATAAGATGTAATATTTGTTAACTTTAGAATCCGAACTTCAAGTCTGCTTGTAAAAAAAAGCTCCTTATGGTAGAAATTGGGCATCGAGCATCAGGCAATCGCTATGTATCTCCTCCTTGTAATATCTATCCCTATGAAATAAAATCTCTCTTTTTTGCAGATACAGTTTACAACTTTCATTTCAAAAACCATACTCTTCTCATAAAAGTATGGTTGTGCCTTAAGGTAGGAAATGAATATAGGTTGTGCTGGACTTTGATAAATTTATAAGACCATCTATTCCTTCCCTAAGAGTAGATCTAATTATCATTTGTATGGATCCGATATGCAACCAACCTAGTTTGTCCCCAATGGCATGCATGGTCATCAATCACCTTCATGTGTGTAAATTCAAATTTTCTCAATTTGATCCTGAATATAAGATTTAGAAAACACAATTTTTTGTTTACTTTTCTCTAAAATTTCGTTTTCAACCAAAAACACAAAAATATGTTAGAAACTTTTACCAAAGTTTCTTTCATTTCAAAGCATTCGTTTAAGAATATCCCTTAAAAGTCAGTTAGAAAAGGGAGACATGTACACAAGTTGTCTGTTGGCCCTGAATTTTTTTTTATTTGATTAAGCATGATTAGATAATTTTTGGGGTCTTATTAGATTAAAATTGTGTTGGGCTTAATTGACATGTTAATGTTAGTTAGGCTATGTGGCATAAGTGACTTAATTGATGTGTTAGAAGTGTTAAGTTACACTAAAGGCATTTTGGGCATGTCACTTAAAGAGGTAAGAATATAGGCTTTTCATTAAGGGTAAGATGGACATTTTAGCTTTAATAAGAGTATAAAAGGGGAAAGAAAGGCTTGTCTTAG
>JAOTAX010155437.1:0-14842 GCA_025629825.1 Erythroxylum guanchezii | reverse complement strand
AATAATAATAATAATAATAATAATAATAATAATAATAATAATAATAATACTAATAATAATAATAATAATAATAATAAATTTTAAAAGTAGTAATAATAATAAAATTATTTAGTATATAATATATATATATATAAAACATTATTTGCACGAGGGTGACTTCTATATATAAAAATTTTAAAGTCAAACATAAATATATATATAAAAGTCTTAGTTTGACTTTTGCTTCGTCTTAGTTTGATTATGCTTCGTCTTAGTTTCTATCGTCTTAGTTCGACTTTTCTATCATTTTAGATTGACTCTACTTCGTTTTAGCTTCTATTGTCTTAGTTTGACTTCTACTTCGTCTTAGTTTGACTCTGCTTCGTCTTAGTTTCTATCGTCTTAGTTTGACTCTTGCTTCGTCTTAGTTTGACTCTGCTTCGTCTTAGTTTGACTCCGCTTCGTCTTAGTTTCTATCTTCTTAGTTTAACTTTTGCTTCATCTTAGTTTGACTCTCCTTCGTCTTTGTTTCTATCGTCTTAGTTTGACTTTTGCTTCGCCTTAGTTTGACTCTCCTTCATCTTAGTTTCTTAGTTTCTATCATCTTAGTTTGACTCTGTTTCATCTTAGTTTGACTCAGTTTCGTCTTAGTTTCTATCGTATTAGTTTGACTTTTGCTTCATCTTAGTTTGACTTTGCTTGGTCTTAGTTTCTATCATCTTAGTTTGACTTTTCTATCGTTTTAGTTTGACTCTGTTTCGTCATAGTTTCTATTGTCATAGTTTGACTTTTCTATCGTCTTAGTTTGATTCAGTTTCGTCTTAGTTTCTATCTTATTAGTTTAACTTTTGCTTCATCTTAGTTTGACTCTGCTTGGTCTTAGTTTCTATCGCCTCAGTTTGACTTTTCTATCGTCTTAGTTTGACTCTGCTTCGTCTTAGTTTTAGTTTCTATCGTCTTATATTGACTTTTCTATCATCTTAGTTTGACTCTGCTTCGTCTTAGTTTGACTTTGCTTCGTTTTAGTTTCTATCGTATTAGTTTGACTTTTGTTTCATCTTAGTTTGACTCTGCTTCGTCTTAGTTTCTATCGTATTAGTTTGACTTTTGCTTCATCTTAGTTTGACTCTGCTTCGTCTTAGTCTGACTTTTTTATCGTCTTAGTCTGACTCTGCTTCGTCTTAGTTTCTATCATCATAGTTTGACTTTTGCTTCGTCTTAGTTTGACTCTACTTTGTCTTAGTTTCTATCGCCTCAGTTTGACTTTTCTATCGTCTTAAATTGACTCTACTTCGTCTTAGTTTTTGTCGTCTTAGTTTGACTTTTCTATCGTCTTAGTTTGACTCTGCTTCGTCTTAGTCTCTATAGTGTTAGTTTGACTTTGCTTCGTCTTAGTTTATATCGTCTTAGTTTGATTTTTGCTTAGTCTTAGTTTGACTTTGCTTCGTCTTAGTCTCTGTCGTCTAAGTTTGACTTTTGCTTTGTCTTAGTTTGACTTTGCTTCGTTTTAGTTTCTATTGTCTTAGTTTGACTTTTGCTTTTTCTTAATTTGACTCTGCTTCGTCCTAGTTTCTATCATCTTAGTTTCTAGTTTGGATTAAACTAGAAACATATGGCTACATTTCGTATGAAGAAATCGAATTTCAATTCTATCTCTAAGAATCTGAAAAGTTGTCAAGAAGTTAAGAATTTGGTGCAGTACGTTAGTGTATGAATGGAAAATTGATCTCCAAACTTTAGGGGCAAATTTGTAATTGATATAAATAGATTTTGGCAAAGTTTCCTTCTGGAAAGTTGTAGATATTTCTTTTATCTTTCTAACGATATAAAGTATGAAAATTTTGGATATCGGAGTCAAAAGTTATGATCTTAACAATTGGAGACGTTCTGGAGTAAAAGTAAGATAAAGTTACTGTTCACCATATCATCTTAGTTTTGCTGACATCATCTTCGTCTTAATTTTGTTCTTGCTGACGTCATCTTCATCTTAGTTTTGATCTTGCGGACGTCATCTTCGTCTTAGTTTTGCTGACATCATCTTCGTCTTAGTTTTGTTCTTGCTGACGTCATCTTCGTCTTAACCTTTGTATTTTCTTCTTCTGTTCAATTTTAGACCCTTTTGGAGGCCGAATCTCACTTCGAGGTCTTCATGAAAGTTGTAGTTATTGAATTCTTCTTTCAAACCATACAAAGAACTCCTTAATCCGATATCTGTAGGGTGAGTTATGACAATTTTTCCAACCATGAATCGTCTGACGACGTCATTTTCGTCTCAAAATGATGTCATATGGTCTGTTCTGTTTTTCACCCCACAGATGAAAGAATTTGCCTTCGAGGTCTGCATGAAAGTTGCAGATCTTAATGTCCTCTTTCGAACCATTCAAAGAAAACCTCAATCCGAAATTTTTACAGAAAGTTATGACTGTTTTCCCGAAACAGGTTCAGTATGATTGAGTTCATAAACATGGTTGTTTCTTTTGACCATAACTTCTTCTCTAAACCTCCAAATAAGTTGATTCTTAAACCATTGGATTCGTAAGACTTTTCTCTATATCTCAACTAAGAATCATACCTATCTGAAATGAATGGAGAAAGATTGAGTGAAAAGAGTGGGACGGCTATAGTGAGTGTGCTCTTAAATAATATGAACTGGTGTTATTCCTCTGAATATGCTTCAATATTTTTATGATATTTTGACATTTTCGAGAAGAATGTGTTATGTAAGATTGTTCAAGGATATTTTTGGCAAGACACTTAAGTTTAAAAGAACATAACCTTATAAGGAAAGATTGACTCTGCTTCGTCTTAGTTTCTATCGTCTTAGTTTGACTTTTGCTTCGTCTTAGTCTGACTCTGCTTCATCTTAGTTTCTAGTTTGGATTAAACTAGAAACATATGGCTACATTTCGTATGAAGAAATCGAATTTCAATTCTATCTCTAAGAATCTGAAAAGTCGTCATGAAGTTAAGAATTTGGCGCAGTACGTTGGTGTATGAACGGAAAATTCATCTGGGGACATTAGGGGCAAATTTGGAATTGATATAAACACATTTTGACAAAATTTCCTTTTGGAAAGTTGTAGATCTTTCTTTTATCTTTCTAACGATATATAGTATGAAAAATTTGGATATCGGAGTCGTTTTGGAGAAAAAGTAAGGCGAAGTTACTGTTCACCCTATCGACTTAGTTTTGCTGACGTCATGTTCGTCTTAGTTTTATTCCTACTGATGTCATCTTCGTCCTAGTTTTGTTGTTGCTGACGTCATCTTCGTCTTAGTTTTGTTCTTGCTGACGTGATCATCGTCTTAGTTTTGCTGACGTCATCTTCGCCTTAGTTTTGTTCTTGCTGACGTCATCTTCGTTTTAACATTTGTATATTCTTCTTTTGTTTAATTTTTGACCCTTTTGGAGGCCGAATCTCACTTCAAAGTCTTCATGAAAGTTGTATCTCTTGAATTCTTCTTTCAAACCATATAAAGAACTCCTTAATCCGATATCTGTAGGGAACGTTATGGCAAGTTTTCCAACCATGAATCGTCTGATGACGTCATTTTCGTCTCAAAATGATGTCATATGGTCTGTTCTATATTTCACCTCACAGATGAAAGAATTTGCCCTTGAGGTCTTCAGGAAAGTTGTAGATCTTAATGTCCTCTTTTGAACAATTCAAAGAAAACCTTAATCCGAAATTTTTACAGAAAGTTATGACTGTTTTCCCGAAACAGGTTCAGTGTGATTGAGTTCACAAACATGGTTGCTTCATTTGACCATAACTTCTTCTCTACACTTCCAAATCACTTGATTTTTAAACCATTCGATTTGTAAGACTTTTCTCTATATCTCGAACAAGAATCATAGCTATCTGAAATGAATGGCGAAAGATTGAGTGAAAAGAGTGGGACGGGTACAGTGAGTTTGCTCTTAAATAATATGAACTGGTGTTATTCCACTGAATATACTTCAGTATTTTTATGATACTTTGACATTTTCTAGAAGATAGTGTTATGTAAGATTGTTCAAGGATATTTTTGGCAAGACACTTAAGTTTAAAAGAACATAAGCTTATAAGGAAGGATTGACTCTGCTTCGTCTCTGTTTCTATCGTCTTAGTCTGACTCTGCTTCGTCTTAGTTTCTATCGTTTTAGTTTCTAGTTTGGATTAAACAAGAAACATATGGCTACATTTCGTATGAAGAAATCGAATTTCAATTCTATCTCTAAGAATCTGAAAAGTTGTCATGAAGTTAAGAATTTGGTGCAGTATGTTGATGTATGAATGGAAAATTCATCTTCGGACTTTAGGGGCAAATTTGGAATTGATATAAATACATTTTGGCAAAGTTTCCTTTTCGAAAGTTGTAGATCTTTCCTTTATTTTTCTAACGATATATAGTATGAAAAATTTGGATATCGGAGTCAAAAGTTATGATCTTTACAAGTGGAGACGTTTTGTAGCAAAAGTAAAACGAAGTTACTGCTCACCCTATCGTCTTAGTTTTGCTGACGTCACCTTCGTTTTAGTTTTGTTCTTGCTGACGTCATCATCGTCTTAATTTTGCTGACGTCATCTTCGTCTTAGTTTTGTTCTTACTGACGTCATCTTCATTTTAACATTTATATTTTCTTCTTTTGTTCAAATTTTGACCCTTTTGGAGGCCGAATCTCACTTCAAGGTCGGCATAAAAGTTGTAGTTCTTGAATTCTTCTTTCAAACCATATAAAGAACTCCTTAATCCGATATCTGTAAGGAATGTTATGGCAATTTTTCCAACCATGAATCGTCTGATGACGTCATTTTCGTCTCAAAATGATGTCATATGGTCTGTTCTGTTTTTCACCCCACAGATGAAAGAATTTGCCTTCGAGGTCTTCATGAAAGTTGTAGATCTTGATGTCCTCTTTCGAAATTCAATGAAAACCTCAATCCGAAATTTTTACAGAAAGTTATGACTGTTTTCCCTAAACAGGTTCAGTGTCATTGAGTTCACAAACATGGTTGCTTCTTTTGATCATAACTTCTTCTCTAAACCTCCAAATAACTTGATTCTTAAACCATTGGATTCGTAAGACTTTTCTCTATATCTCGACCAAGAATCATAGCTATCTGAAATGAATGGAGAAAGATTGAGTGAAAAGAGTGGGACGGGTACAGTGAGTGTGCTCTTAAATAATATGAACTGGTGTTATTCCACTGAATATACTTCAGTATTTTTATGATATTTAGACATTTTCGAGAAGACGGTGTTATGTAAGATTCTTCAAGGATATTTTTGGCAAGACACTGAAGCTTAAAAGAACATAAGCTTAAAAGGAAGGATTGACTCTGCTTTTTCTTAGTTTCTATCGTCTTAGTTTGACTTTTGCTTCGTCTTAGTCTGACTCTGCTTCATCTTAGTTTTTAGTTTGGATTAAACTAGAAACATATGGCTACATTTCGTATGAAGAAATCGAATTTCAATTCTATCTCTAAGAATCTAAAAAGTTGTCATGAAGTTAAGAATTTGGCGCAGTACGTTGGTGTATGAATGGAAAATTCATCTTCGGACTTTAGGGGCAAATTTGGAATTGATATAAATACACTTTTGGCAAAATTTCCTTTTGGAAAGTTGTAGATCTTTCTTTTATCTTTCTAACGATATATAGTATGGAAAATTTGGATATCGGAGTCAAACTTTATGATCTTTACAAGCGGAGACGTTCTGGAGCAAAAGTAAGACGAAGTTACTGTTCACCCTATCATCTTAGTTTTATTGACGTCATCTTCGTCTTAGTTTTGTTCTTGCTTACGTCATCTTCGTCTTAGTTTTGTTCTTGCTGACGTGATCATCGTCTTAGTTTTGCTGACGTCATCTTCGTCTTAATTTTGTTCTTGCTGACGTCATCTTCGTCTTAACATTTGTATTTTCTTCTTCGACTTAATATCTACCCCTTTTGGAGGCCAAATCTCACTTCAAGGTCTTAATGAAAGTTGTTGCTCTTGAATTCTTCTTTCAAACCATATAAAGAACTCCTTAAGCCGATATCTATAGGGAAAGTTATGAGAATTTTTCCAACCATGAATCGTCTGACGACGTCATTTTCATCTCAAAATGATGTCATATGGCCTGTTCTGTTTTTCATCCCACAGATGAAAGAATTTGCCTTCGAGGTCTGCATGAAAGTTGTAGATCTTAATGTCCTCTTTCAAACCATTCAAAGAAAAGCTCAATCCGAAATTTTTACAGAAAGTTATGACTATTTTCCCCAAACAGGTTCAGTATGATTGAGTTCACAAACATGGTTGCTTCTTTTGACCATAACTTCTTCCCTAAACCTCCAAATAAGTTGATTCTTAAACCATTGGATTCGTAAGACTTTTCTCTATATCTCGACTAAGAATCATACCTATCTGAGATGAATAGAAAAAGATTGTGTGAAAAGAGTGGGACGGGTACAATGATTGTGCTCTTAAATAATATGAGCTGGTGTTATTCCACTGAATATACTTCAGTATTTTTATGATATTTTGCCATTTTCGAGAAGAAAGTGTTATGTAAGATTGTTCAAGGATATTTTTCAGAAGACACTTAAGTTTAAAAGAACATAAGCTTATAAGGAAGCATTGAATCTGCTTCGTCTTAGTTTCTATCGTGTTAGTTTCTAGTTTAGATTAAACTAGAAATATATGGCTACATTTCGTATGAAGAAATCGAATTTCAATTCTATCTCTAAGAATCTGAAAAGTTGTCATGAAGTTAAGAATTTGGTGCAGTACGTTGGTGTATGAATGGAAAATTCATTTACAGACTTTAGGGGCAAATTTGGAATTGATATAAATAGATTTTGGCAAAGTTTCCTTTTGGAAAGTTGTAGATCTTTCTTTTATCTTTCTAGCAATATATAGTATGAAAAATTTGGATGTCGGAGTGAAAAGTTATGATTTTTACAAGTGGAGACGTTCTAGAGCAAAAGTAAAACGAAGTTACCGTTGACCCTATCGTCTTAGTTTTGCTGACGTCATCTTCGTCTTAGTTTTTTTCTTGCTGACGTCATCTTCATCTTAGTTTTGTTCTTGCTGATGCGATCATCGTGCTAGTTTTGCTGACGTCATCTTCGTCTTAGTTTTGCTGACGTCATCTTAGTCTTAGTTTTGTTCTGGCTGACGTCATCTTCGTCTTAACCTTTTACCCTATCGTCTTAGTTTTGCTGACGTCATCTTCGTCTTAGTTCTGTTCTTGCTGACGTCATCTTCGTCTTAACCTTTGTATTTTCTTCTTCTATTCAATTTTATACCCTTTTGGATGCCGAATCTCACTTCGAGGTCTTCATTAAAGTTGTAGCCCTTGAATGTTTCTTTCAAACCATAAAAAGAACTCCGTAATCCGATATTTGTGGGGAAAGTTATGGCAATTTTTCCAGCCATGAATCGTCTGATGACGTCATTTTCGTCTCAAAATGATGTCATATGGTCTGTTCTGTTTTTCACCCCACAGATGAAAGAATTTGCCTTCGAGGCCTTCATGAAAGTTGTATATCTTAATGTCCTCTTTCGAACTATTCAAAGAAAACCCCAATTCGAAATTTCTACAGAAAGTTATGGCTGCCCTAAACAGGTTCGGTATGATTGAGTTCACAAACATGGTTGCTTCTTTTGACCATAACTTCTTCTCTAGACCTCCAAATGACTTGATTCTTAAACCATTGGATTCTTAAGACTTTTCTTTATATCTCCACCAAGAATGATAGTTATCTGAGATAAATGGAGAAAGAATGAGTGAAAAGAGTGGGACGAATACAGTTAGTGTGGTCTTAAATAATATGAACTGGTGTTATGTAAGATTGTTCAAGGATATTTTTGGCAAGACACTTAAGTTTAAAAGAACATAAGCTTATAAGGAAGGATTGACTCTGCTTCGTCTTAGTTTCTATCGTCTTAGTTTGACTTTTGCTTCATCTTACTCTAACTCTGCTTTATCTTAGTTTCTATCGTCTTAGTTTTTAGTTTGGATTAAAATAGAAACATATGGCTACATTTCGTATGAAGAAATCGAATTTCAATTCTATCTCTAAGAATCTGAAAAGTTGTCATGAAGTTAAGAATTTGGTGCAGTACATTGGTGTAGGAATGAAAAATTCATCTTCGGACTTTAGGGGCAAATTTGGAATTGATATGAATATATTTTGGCAAGGTTTCCTTTTGGAAAGTTGTAGATCTTTCTTTTATCTTTCTAACGATATATAGTATGAGAAATTTGGATATCGAAGTCAAAAGTTATGATCTTTACAATTGGAGACGTTATGGAGCAAAATTAAGACGAAGTTACTGTTCACCCTATCGTTTTAGTTTTGCTAACGTCATCTTCGTCTTAGTTTTGTTCTTGCTGACGTAATCTTCATCTTAGTTTTGTTCTTGCTGACGTCATCTTGGTCTTACTTTTGCTGACGTCATCTTCATCTTAGTTTTGTTGTTGCTGACGTCATCATCGTCTTAGTTTTGCTGACGTCATCTTCATCTTAGTTTTGTTCTTGCTGACGTCATCTTCATCTTAACATTTGTATTTTCTTCGTCTGTTCAATTTTTGACCCTTTTGGAGGCCGAATCTCACTTCAAGGTCTGCATGAAAGTTGTAGCTCTTGAATTCTTCGTTCAAACCATATAAAGAACTCCTTAATCTGATATATGTAGGGAAAGTTATGGTAAATTTTCCAACGATGAATCGTCTGATGACGTCCTTTTCGTCTCAAAATGATGTCATATGGTCTGTTCTGTTTTTCACACCACAGATGAAGGAATTTGCCTTCGAGGTCTTCAAGAAAGTTGTAGATCTTAATGTCCTCTTTCGAACCATTCAAAGAAAACCTCAATCCGAAATTTTTACAGAAACTTATGACTGTTTTCCCGAAATAGGTTCAATATAATTGAGTTCACAAACATGGTTGCTTCTTTTGACCATAACTTCTTCTCTAAACTTCCAAATTACTTGATTCTTAAACCATTGGATTCGTAAGACTTTTATCTATATCTCGACCAAGAATCATAGCTATCTAAAATGAATGGAGAAAGATTGAGTGAAAAGAGTGGGAAGGGTACAGTGAGTGTGCTTTTAAATAATATGAGCTGGTGTTATTCCACTGAATATACTTCAGTATTTTTATGATATTTTGCCATTTTCGAGAAGAAAGTGTTATGTAAGATTGTTCAAGGATATTTTTGGCAAGACACTTAAGTTTAAAAGAACATAAGCTTATAAGGAAGCATTGACTCTGCTTCGTCTTAGTCTGACTCTTGCTTCGTCTTAGTCTGACTCTGCTTCGTCTTAGTTTCTATCGTCTTAGTTTTTAGTTTGGATTAAACTAGAAACATATGGCTACATTCGTATGAAGAAATCCAATTTCAATTCTATCTCTAAGAATCTGAAAAGTTGCCATGAACTTATGAATTTGGTGCAGTACATTGGTGTATGAATGAAAAATTTATCATCGGGCTTTAGGGGCAAATTTGGAATTGATATGAATACATTTTGGCAAGGTTTCCTTTTGGAAAGTTGTTGATCTTTCTTTTATCTTTCTAACGATATATAGTACGAGAAATTTGGATATCGGAGACAAAAGTTATGATCTTTACAAGTGGAGACGTTCTGGAGCAAAAGTAAGACGAAGTTAGTGTTCACCCTATCGTCTTAGTTTTGCTAACGTCATCTTCGTCTTAGTTTTGTTCTTGCTGATGTCATCTTCATCTTAGTTTTGTTCTTACTGACGTCATCTTCGTCTTACTTTTGCTGACGTCATCTTCATCTTAGTTTTGTTGTTGCTGACGTCGTCATCGTCTTAGTTTTGTGGACGTCATATTCGTCTTAGTTTTGTTCTTGCTGACGTCATCTTCGTCTTAACATTTGTATTTTCTTCTTCTGTTCAATTTTTGACCCTTTTGGACGTCGAATCTCACTTCAAGGTCTGTATGAAAGTTGTAGCTCTTGAATTCTTCTTTCAAACCTTAGAAAGAACTCCTTAATCCAAAATCTGTAGGGAAAGTTATGGCAAATTTTCCAACGATGAATCGTCTGATGACGTCATTTTCGTCTCAAAATGATGTCATATGGTCTGTTCTATTTTTCACCCCACAGATGAAAGAATTTGCCTTCGAGGTCTTCATGAAAGTTTTAGATCTTAATGTCCACTTTCGAACCATTCAAAGAAAACCTCAATCCAAAATTTTTACAGAAAGTTATGACTGTTTTCCCGAAACAGGTTCAATAAGATTGAGTTCACAAACATGGTTGCTTCTTTTGACCATAACTTCTTCTCTAAACATCCAAATAACTTGATTCTTAAATCATTGTATTCGTAAGACTTTTATCTATATCTCGACCAAAAATCATAGCTATCTAAAATGAATGGAGAAAGATTGGGTGAAAAGAGTGGGACTGGACCAGTGAGTGTGCTCTTAAATAATATGAACTGGTGTTATTCCACTGAATATACTTCAGTATTTTAATGATATTTTGACATTTTGTAGAAGAAAGTGTTATCTAAGATTGTTCAAGGATATTTTTGGCTAGACACTTAAGTTTAAAAGAACATAAGCTTATAAGGAAGCATTGACTCTGCTTCGTCTTAGTTTCTATCGTCTTAATTTGACTTTTGCTTCGTCTTAGTCTGACTCTGCTTCGTCTTAGTTTTTATCGTCTTAATTTCTAGTTTAGATTAAACTAAAAACATATGGCTTCATTTCGTATGAAGAAATCGAATTCAATTCTATCTCTAAGAATTTGAAAAGTTGTCACGAAGTTCAGAATTTGGTGTAGTACGTTGGTGTATGAATCAAAAATTCATCTTCGAACTTTAGGGGCAAATTTGGAATTGAAATAAATACATTTTGGCAAAGCTTCCTTTTGGAAAGTTGTAAATCTTTCTTTTATCTTTATAACGATATATAGGATGAAAAATTTGGATATCAGAGTCAAAAGTTATGATCTTTACAAGTGGAGAAATTCTGGACCAAAAGTTTTGCTGACGTCATCTTCATCTTAGTTTTGATCTTGCTGACGTCATCTTCATCTTAGTTTTGTTCTTGCTGACGTCATCTTCGTCTTAGTTTTGCTGACATCATCTTCGTCTTAGTTTTACAGAAAGTTATGACTGTTTTCCCGAAACAGGTTCAATATGATTGAGTTCACAAACATGTTTGCTTCTTTTGACCATAACTTCTTCTCTAAACCTCCAAATAACATGATTCCTAAACCATTAGATTCGTAAGACGTTTCTCTATATCTCGACCAAGAATCATAGCTATCTGAAATGAATGGTGAAAGATTGAGTGAAAAGAGTGGGATGGGTACAGTAAGTGTGCTCTTAAATAATATGAACTAGTGTTATTCCACTGAATATACTTCAGTATTTTTATGATATTTTGAGATTTCGTAGAAGAAAGTGTTATGTAAGATTGTTCAAGGATATTTTTGGCAAGATACTTAAGTTTAAAAGAACATAAGCTTATAAGGATGCATTGACTCTGCTTCGTCTTAGTTTCTATCGTCTTAGTTTGACTTTTGCTTCGTCTTAGTCTGACTCTGCTTCGTCTTAGTTTGTATCGTCTTAGTTTTTAGTTTGGATTAAACTAGAAACATATGGCTACATTCTTATGAAGAAATCGAATTTCAATTCTATCTCTATGAATCTGAAAAGTTGTCATGAAGTTAAGAATTTGGTGCAGTACATTGGTGTATGAATGAAAAATTCATCTTCGGACTTTAGGGGCAAATTTGGAATTGATATGAATACATTTTGGCAAGGTTTCCTTTTGGAAAGTTGTAGATCTTTCTTTTATCTTTCTAACGATATATAGTATGAGAAATTTGGATATCGGAGTCAAAAGTTATGATCTTTACAAGTGGAGACTTTCTGGAGCAAAAGTAAGACGAAGTTACTGTTCACCTTATCGTCTTAGTTTTGCTAATGTCATCTTCGTCTTAGTTTTGTTCTTGCTGACGTAATCTTCATCTTAGTTTTGTTCTTGCTGACGTCATGTTCGTCTTACTTTTGCTGACATCATTTTCATCTTAGTTTTGTTGTTGCTGACGTCATCATCGTCTTAGTTTTGCTGACGTCATCTTCATCTTAGTTTTGTTCTTGCTAACGTCATCTTCGTCTTAACATTTGTATTTTCTTGGTCTGTTCAATTTTTGACACTTTTGGAGGCCGAATCTCACTTCAAGGTCTTCATGAAAGTTGTAGCTCTTGAATTCTTCTTTCAAACCATATAAAGAACTCCTTAATCCGATATATGTAGGGAACGTTATGGCAATTTTTCCAACAATGAATCGTCTGATGACGTCATTTTCGTCTCAAAATGATGTCATATGGTCTGTTCTATTTTTCACCCCACAGATGAAAGAATTTGCCTTCGAGGTCTTCAAGAAAGTTGTAGATATTAATGTCCTCTTTCGAACCATTCAAAGAAAACCTTAATCCGAGATTTTTATAGAAAGTTATGACTGTTTTCCCGAAACAGGTTCAATATGATTGAGTTCACAAACATGGTTGCTTCTTTTGACCATAACTTCTTCTCTAAACTTCCAAATAACTTGATTCTTAAACCATTGGATTCGTAAGACTTTTATCTATATCTCGACCAAGAATCATAGCTATCTAAAATGAATGGAGAAAGATTGAGTGAAAAGAGTGGGAAGGGTACAGTGAGTGTGCTCTTAAATAATATAGACTGGTGTTATTCCACTGAATATACTTCAGTATTTTTATGATATTTTGACATTTTGTAGAAGAAAGTGTTATGTAGGATTGTTCAAGGATATGTTTGGCAAGGCACTTAAGTTTAAAAGAACATAAGCTTGTAAGGAAGCATTGACTCTGCTTCGTCCAAGTTTCTATCGTCTTAGTTTGACTTTTGCTTCGTCGTAGTCTGACTCTGCTTCGTCTTAGTTTTTAGTTTGGATTAAACTAGAAACATATGGCTACATTCGTATAAAGAAATCGAATTTCAATTCTATCTCTAAGAATCTAAAAAGTTGTCATGAAGTTAAGAATTTGGTGCAGTACATTGGTGTATGAATGAAAAATTCATCATCAGGCTTTAGGGGCAAATTTGGAATTGATATGAATACATTTTGGCAAGGTTTCCTTTTGGAAAGTTGTAGATCTTGCTTTTATCTTTCTAACGATATATAGTATGAGAAATTTGGATATAGGAGTCAAAAGTTATGATCTTTACAAGGGGGGACGTTCTGGAGCAATAGTAAGACGAAGTTACTATTCACCCTATCATCTTAGTTTTGTTCTTGCTGACGTCATCTTCATCTTAGTTTTGTTCTTGCTGACATCATCTTCGTCTTACTTTTGCTGACGTCATCTTCATCTTAGTTTTGTTGTTGCTGAGGTCATCATCGTCTTAGTTTTGCTGACGTCATATTCGTTTTAGTTTTGTTCTTGTTGACGTCATCTTCGTCTTAACATTTGTATTTTCTTCTTCTGTTCAATTTTTGACCCTTTTGGACGCCGAATCTCACTTCAAGGTCTTCATGAAAGTTGTAGCTCTTGAATTCTTCTTTCAAACTATAGAAAGAGCTCCTTAATCCAATATCTGTAGGGAAAGTTATGGCAAATTTTCCAACGATGAATCGTCTGATGATGTCTTTTTCGTCTCAAAATGATGTCATATGGTCTGTTCTATTTTTCACCCCACAGAAGAAAGAATTTGCCTTCGAGGTCTTCATGAAAGTTGTAGATATTAATGTCCTCTTTTGAACCATTCAAAGAAAACCTCAATCCGAAATTTTTACAGAAAGTTATGACTGGTTTCCCGAAACAGGTTCAATATGATTGAGTTCACAAACATGGTTGCATATTTTGACCATATCTTCTTCTCTAAACTTCAAAATAACTTGATTCTTAAACCATTGGATTCGTAAGACTTTTATCTATATCTCGACCAAGAATCATAGCTATCTAAAATGAATGGAGAAAGATGGAGTCAAAAGAGTGGGACGGGTACAGTGAGTGTGCTCTTAAATAATATGAACTGGTGTTATTCCACTAAATATACTTCAGTATTTTTATGATATTTTGACATTTTTTAGAAGAAAGTGTTATGTAAGATTGTTCAAGGATATTTTTGGCAATACACTTAAGTTTAAAAGAACATAAGCTTAGAAGGAAGCATTGACTCTGCTTCATCTTTGTTTCTATCGTCTTAGTTTGACTTTCGCTTCGTCTTAGTCTGACTCTGCTTCGTCCTAGTTTCTATCGTCTTAGTTTCTAGTTTAGATTAAACTAGAAACATATGGCTACATTTCGTATGAAGAAATCGAATTCAATTCTATCCCTAAGAAATTGAAAAGTTGTCATGAAGTTAAGTATTTGGTGCAGTACGTTGGTGTATGAATGAAAAATTCATCTTCAGACTTTAGGGACAAATTTGGTACTGAAATAAATACATTTTGGCAAAATTTCCTTTTGGAAAGTTGTAGATCTTTCTTTTATCTTTATAACGATATATAGTATGAAAAATTTGGATATTAGAGTTAAAAGTTATGAACTTTACAAGTGCAGACATTCTGGAGCAAAAGTTTTGCTGATGTCTTCTTCATCTTAGTTTTGTTCTTGCTGACGTCATCTTCATCTTAGTTTTGTTCCTGCTGACGTCATCTTTGTCTTAGTTTTGCTGACGTCATCTTCGTCTTAGTTTTACAGAAAGTTATGGTTGCTTCTTTTGACCATAACTTCTTCTCTAAACCTCCAAATAACTTGATTCCTAAACCATTGGATTCGTAAGACTTTTCTCTATATCTCGACCAAGAATCATAGCTATCTGAAATGAATGGAGAAAGATTGAGTGAAAAGAGTGGGACGGGTACAGTGAGTGTGCTC
>JAOTAX010155421.1:0-14845 GCA_025629825.1 Erythroxylum guanchezii | reverse complement strand
TCTTCAGTATATTGTGCTTGCTTATCCTTGCTCCAACAATCATCTTCACGATGTCCAAACTTCTTGCAGTATGTGCATTGCACACCACTCATTCGACCGCGTCCTCTTCCTCTAAATGATCCTCTTCCTCTACCACGTCTTTGTGGAAATCATGCAATCTCCCCCTGAGTTTGAAAAGCCTGCTCCTCTTCTTTGGCAATGCTTCTGTTGATCCTCACCTCATGCATTTGCAAGGATCCCATGAACTCATCTACTGAAAATGTGGAGAGATCCTTTGATTCCTCTATAGCTGCTACTACATGGTCGAATTTAGGCACCAAATTACTTCTCAATATTTTGGCAACAACATTGCTATCTGCCACTTGTTCACCATAGGATCTCATTTAACTGACAATGGATGAGATCCTAGCAAGATACTCTTGCACAGATTCTGAGTTTTTCATGCTTGCTGTCTCAAGATCCCTTCTGAGAAACTGCAACTTTACTGTTATCACCTTGGCTGAACCTTGATATTCTGTTTTGAGAGTTGTCCATGCTTCCTTTGCTGTGGTTGCTGCTGCAATTCTGGAAAAGATTGTGTCATCAACAGCCTGTTGAATAAAGAACAATGCCTTTGCATCTTTCTTCTGATTTTCTTTTGTTATTGTCTCCTCTGAAGATGATTCTTCGACCCCCTTCTCTACAAGATCCCACAGATCTTGGGATTTGAAGAGTGTTTTCATTTTGATGCTCCAAAATTCAGAGGAGTCACCTTTAAAGAGAGGGATTTGCGGCTGCGAGACACTAATTGCTGCTACTGCATTGCTTGACGCCATTTTACTGAATAATAGAAATTAGAAACCTAGGTTACAACCTGGCTCTGATACCACAATGTAGGTGTTTAGCAGAGCAAGAAAAATAACTAAGATGATTTGTGAAAACTTCATGTATTATTGAAAAACAGAACTCAGCCTTATAAAGGCTAACAGACCAAACATTACTAGCTAACAACTTAATAGAAACTTAGGAAATAAATCAGCTAAAAAATATCCACTAACCGTTCACTTGCTAACTAACCCATAATCTTCTCCACGATCTTTTCAGATAGTTTTAAAAGCTTTGAATCAGTCTTCAACACTATATTCGGAGTTCACGTCTCCAATCCACTGTCGACCATCATCAGTTCCGTCTCTTGAGGTGCCACAGCTGAGAAATATGCGGTCAGTTGGAGTGTATACAGACTCTGAGATAACAAGTGGCATTTCATGAATCAGTAAAGTACAAGCAAACAACAGGAAGCCTATCCTGAAAACCAGAAGAAAATACATGGAGGTGGCAAGCTCTAGATGAAGTGAATGGAAAGAAGAAAGAGAGCACCTATGGACTGCAATAATTGGAAACTTAAAAGTCTTTGCTTCGAGTCATCCAGTGGAAGACCTCCGTGCTCAGTTCCCACCACGCATTGGTAAGTAAACATCTTTTTATTAATATTATTTTGTCTTATTTATTTCTCATAAAATTTTAATCATTTATTTTATAGAATTCACGCGAATTTTACGTGAGTCATATAAATAAATAACTGAATTTTATTAAACACAATAAAATATAATAATATTAAACAAAAGATCGAAACTCCGCACCTGTGATATGGCGTCCGAAGACTTTTCTTCAAAGCAAGGTGCTTAGTTTCTTAGGTCACTGCCAACGCGTCCATCAATGAATATTCACGCAAGTTAAACGAGTAATCGCATAGACCTTTATTAGTGGTCGGATATTTTGTCTAATATAATATTATAGTATCTTATTTTGTTAAATAAATTTTAACTATTTATTTATATTGATTATATATTTATTTACGAGAGATTCACGTGAAACTTATATAAATAAATAATTAAGATTTATAAAATAGAATAAGATATTTTAATATTGGACAGAATATTCAGATTCACTTCTATAATTCTATAGTTTGTCAAAAATTATTAAAGTATTTTATAATTAGGAATAAAAAATACAGACAGATAGAAAAAATTAAAAAATTCTTTAATTTCAAAATTAAAAAACCCACTCTTCATAATTTTTAATTTTTAAAATTACTTCTCTTAAACAGACAAAACAGAAGAAAGAGAATTCCTAATTATAATAGTCTCTTAGATAAGCATCTCCAAAAGTTCCACAAGACTAGTGTAAATGTCGATTACGGGGGACGTGGCAGCCAAAGGTGATAAGAACCATAATTAGGTAGTGTGTCAGATGCCAATCTCCTTAGAAAAAGAGGGGAGTAACAAATAAGAAAGCAACATCTAACTCTTCTTTTCGGCTTTTCTCGTAGCTTTTCTTTCATCCAATCAAACATTTAGCCGACGCGTTTTAAAATGATTTTTAATCTTTTAAATTATTATTTTTTTCGAAATTTCAAAAAAAAAAATGCAAATGATACGAACAATATATATGTATCAGGATGAAGATTTTCTTAAAATTAGATATTATGAAGAATCCTTTTAATAATTTCTAAAAATAAATTAAATCTCATGAAAATTTCATCTTTTTAATTTGGTTGACGAATTAATTATTTATTACATTGACACATAGAGAAAAAAATAGTAATATTGAAAATTTAAATTTAAATTCGATCATATTTAAATATCTAAACTTGAAATCAAACAAAAATCTAATCAAATCAAATTTAATCCCGTTATATTTTTTTACCATGCCTAATGCACACTCTTCCACAAGTTGTATTCGAGTGTTTTAGGACCACATCGCATTATTGAACTGGTTTAGTATGCACCTTGAGCACTTGCATCTTGTTATTCTTAAATCTTATTTTGGCGGTTCAAAGGAATCATTTGTCTTCCAAACATGCAATCACAATTGTACTTGTAATAGACGTGGATTCATATTAGTTATATAGTTTAGATATTTGATATGAAGCTAACCGAGTTCGTATTACAGGAATGGATAGGAGTAAATCAGCTGGATTATCTTCCCTTATAGACAAGAAGAAAACTTAACTGTTAAAATTTGCAAGACACTTGTAAGAGAATAAGCTACTGATAAGAAGAAAATTATAAGGGAGCTTTTAACAAACAAGTGGTAGGCATGTAAGTAAACTGGAAAAACTTCACAGCATTCATCCACGAACCAATCTTTTATACATTAGAGAATGTAATAAATAATGAGAACATAATGTCCCACTACAACCTAATAACAACCCACTAATCACAACTAACAACTAACAACCCACTAACTAGTTACCAACTAACACAAGTTAATCTTCTAAAAATCTGCTACCACAACTCAAAAAATGATCACACATTTCTACATTAATCTGTAACACTCTCCCTTAATGTAGAAATCGTTAACGGGTAATATATCTCTCAAATACATGAATTTCTTTAATGGTAACGACTTGGTAAATAAATTTGAAACTTGATCATTGGTATTACAAGACTCCATCTTATTTCTCCTTTTGTAACACAAAATATTATTGGAAAATACGAATGCTCCAGAATAATATCTCTAGGCTCTTGCAAGTTATGTATAACACCTCCTTCTTTGCTCAAACCATAAACTCAAAGGTATTGCTGGTCGAAGCTTTTCTGGAACATCTATTGAACTAAATATTTCTTTTCATGTATTTCTGCGTCTGATGCATCGTTTGATCCTGTTTGATACCGTCTGATACAAGATGAAGTAAACCAACGTTCAGATTTTGTTGTTTCTGAATAGTTATCCCTGAAAAATGTAAAGACTACTTCCTCTCAAGTTTTTAAGTGTATAGTAAAAGATTTGTCTCCTTTAATTGTAAGCTTCAGTTGTCACTTGAATACGTTTTCCAAAACTAATGTCTGTGTTTTCCTATTCAGTGCAACAATGCTCTACAACTCAACTTCAAATCAACTTCGAAAAACAAAAAAACAAGACAGCAGGGTTTTTTCATAGAGTAATGATAAGAACTTTTAATATTTTTCTCTCTTGAAAGAAGAAGATGTGAGATCCCACATCGGTTGGAGAGGGGAACGAAGTATGCTTTATAAAGATATGGATACCTCTCCTTTACAGACGCGTTCTCTCGAGCGAGTATGCGGGAGAAACAAAACCTTAATGGCTAGGCTAAAAGACGATAATATCTGGATGAGTGAGTGGTGATACTAGGTGTCAACCTAACCCTAAAAGACGCGTTTTCCATGGCCAACGCACCGGATCCCATCAGAACTCCGAAGTTAAACGTGTTAGGGAAAGAGCAGTACCAGGATGGGTGACCTCTTGGGAAGTCCTGTGAAAAAGCAAAACCGTACAGGCTGGGCCAAAAACAAATAATATCTGTGGGCGAGTGGTTTGAGCCGTTACAGAAGAAGTAGATGAGCTTTATATTTCAGCTCTTACAAGTTTAAAACATCCTAAATCAACGGCTAGAATTGAAAGCTGCCTATGATTTGAGACGTAAGATTTTAACACGTTTCTTGTTCTCATTCGATCAACTAAAAACAAGAAACACGCATAACAGTAACTGACATGTACTAACAACTATTGGTTTTGGAGGCTACATGAAAACGATATTTTGATAATGCTAGGACCACAAGTATATACATGTGGTACGGACTGGACATACTCAGATGATCATGCTCTGAATTCTTTTCTTTCTCCAACTTTGGTAAAGTGTCTTGACAGCTTCATTACAACTTTTGTTTTTGCTTCAGGATCGTCTCGCAGGTTGGATCGTCTCTCCTTCGCGAACGTCTCTCCTTCTTCTCCACTACAGCTTACTTCAACCTTTTTCTTCATTCTTCCCGCCTTGGTCTTCGATCATCCGAATTTCATTTCTTAAATGCATGGACTTCTGAATTATTCCCAAAATCATTAACGCTTTTTTCCTCAGATGTCTAGGAACCTTCAGCTTGATCTTCAGCCTCCCTTTCCTCTTCACCTTGACTTTCATAGCTAGGTCCTCCACAAGCTTCACTATAGCAGGCTGCATGAAACAACACAATTTGACGTAGGCATACTCTCCTTTATTTATATAAGGTATGGTACAATTAGATAATGATGTGTGTCCCAAGGTGGAACATTCTATTGATGCAAAAATACAACAGATAATATAATAAATGATATTATTTATTCTTAACTCCCTCCTTGACTTCGAGGTTCTTGTCTTTTCCTTTTCTTTCTGTTGGTTGTTTGTCTTGTTCTTGATGGAATCACTGTTATCCCTAGCTTGTCTCTCAAATACCATAATCGGGCATGTGGAAGAGGTTTTGTGAGGCAATTAGCGAGTTGATACTCAGTGGGAACATATCAAACGATGAAGTGCTTTGACATTACTTGATCTCTTACAAAATTAGCATCTATTTCAATATGTTTGGTCCTAGCATGGTGCATCGAATTTGGGGCCAAGGCTGCTGCACTAGTGTTATCACACCATATAACAGGTATATGCTTAAGTCGTAAGCGAAGTTCAGAGGGAAGGGACTTTACCCAACAGAGTTCAGCAGCAGTATTGGCCAGAGAACGATATTTCAATTCAATACTGGATCTAGAAACAACTTTCTACTTTTTAGATGACCAGGCCATAAGAGACTCCCCAAGGAACACACAATACCCCCTAACTGATCTTCTATCATCAGGGCATAACGCCCAGTCAGCATCAGAATAGGCCACAATGTCAAGCAAGGCTGATGGTCGAATATGAATTCCATAGTGAATGGTACCTTTAAGATATCTCAGGACACGTTTGACTGCTTTCCAGTGTTCTGTTGTTGGCTTAGAAAGAAATTGGCTCAACTTTCCAACACTGAAACTAAGATCTGGGCGAGTATCACATAAGTACTGTAATGCATCGACTGCACTCCTGTATGTTGAGGGATCTGCAAATGGCTCTCTAGAGTGTATTGACAAGGATTTATGTGTAGCCATTGGAGTTTGGCAAGGTGATGCATTGCTCATTTGAAATCTGTCTAATAGATCAGAGACATATTTCTTTTGGGTAAAATACAGCCTAGATTTATCCCGATACGCTTCAATTCTGAGGAAGTAATGAAGAAATCTGAGATCTTTGAGAGAGAATGTTATGCAGCTTTTCAATGAAGCATTTCAAGCTATAAGCATTACTTCTTGTAACTAGTATGTCATCAACATATATTAGTACCATGAGAATATGAGACTTGTCAGAGTAGATAAACAAGGAAATGTCACTTTTGGAGTTAGTGAACCCCCAAGATAGCAACACACTTTTGAGCCTATCAAACCATGCTCGCGGGGCTTGTTTGAGGCCATAGAGAGCCTTGGATAGTTTGCATACACAGTGAGGTTGAGCAGGATCAACAAAACCTTCCGTTTGTTTCATAAATATAGGTTTAGTGAGAAAACCATTTAGAAAGGCATTATTAATGTCAAGTTGTTTGATTTCCTGGTTGAAAGAAATTGCAAGAGCTAAAATGATTCTGATTGTGGATGCCTTTATAACTGGACTAAAAGTGTCATAGAAATCAATAACTATTGTTTGCTGGAAGCCTGTTGCCACCAACCGTGCTTTTCTTGTGGCAAGGGACCCATCTTGATGGAACTTGGACTTGAATATCCACTTGTTTTCAACAACTCTTTGCTTTTGAGGTCTTGGAAGTAGGGTCTAAGTCTTAGTCCTTTTTAGAGCAAGAAATTCATTGATCATTGTTTGCTTCCATAGTGGTGATTGCAACGCCTCCTTAGGTGACCGAGGAATAGAGATGTCAGATTGAGTCAAACCAATGTAAGGTACTTTGGGCTTATATATTCCTTGCTTACTACAGGTCTGCATGGGGTGAGTATTTGAGGTAATAGGAAACTGGGTGTACAGAGGATTGGTGGTTGGTTCTCATGTGGGTAAAGGCGATTGTGGGCTTAGATTGGTGTTATACGAGGATGGAGAAGATGCGACTGGATGGGAAGTGACCGATTGGCTATCTGGGTTGTTGGGAAGTAGAGAAGTGTTCAACTCAGCAAAGGTAGGTGAGGATATTGGGAAAAATTATGATGGAGGGCTTGTAGTTGGTTCGGCATTTGGTGAGATATGTTGTGGATTAAGAGTTTCATAAGGTTTAGGAGAGTCACCATTAATATGGTCTCCTTAAAAAATTTCTGACTAAGAAGAATTATGAGGCGAATTCACCTGTTGAACCAGCAACTCATTATTAGGATTAGAGTGTTGCAATAAAATAGGAAATGTAGTATTAGTGAGTTCAACAACTTCAGAGATCGCTGGTTGTTTCAAGTTTAAGAAACCACTGCTAAAAGGAAAATATTCTTCATTGAATATAACATGCTGAGAGATATATACTTTACCGATAGAACTTAGACATTTAGATCCCTTGTGTGACCCACTGTAGCCAAGAAACACACATTTAGTACTGTGAAACTGAAATTTATTCTGATTATATGGTCGTAGGCAAGGAAAACAAGCACATCCAAAAATCTTAAGGCCACTGTAATCAGGCTTCTTTCCAAACATACTTTTAAAAGGCGATATATTACTCAGAACCGAAGTTGGTAGCCTATTTATCAGATGCACGGCAGTAGAAAAAGCTTCCCACCAGTAATAGAGCGACATTTTGGCCTGAGCAAGAAGGGTCAAACCCATTTCAACTAAATGTCTATGTTTTCTTTCAACTTAACTATTCTGAACAGAGGTGTAGGGGCAAGAATGTCGAAATATAATGCTATGAATATCTAATATAGGTTTAAATGACTTGTATTCTCCTCTCCAGTCTCTTTGGACCACTTTGATTTTTCTTTCCAGTTGATTTTCAATCATGTTTTTGAAATTGACAAATGCTGGCAATGCTTCCTCTTTCAGTTTCAAAGGATACACCCAAAGAGAACGTGTACAATCATCCAAAAAACTTATATAATATTTATACCCAGATGTGGATTTAATTGGTGAAGGACCCCATAAATCTGTGTGAGTTAAATCCAGAGGGTGTGAAGCATGAGATTGAGAAGCTGGAAAGGGAAGCTTATGGGATTTTTCAAGTTAGCAAGCATCACAAAAAGTAAATTCTTCATTAAAATTTAAATCGACATTATAATCGCTAAGAACTTTCTTCAACACTTGGCTATGTGGATGACCACGCCTTTTATGCCAAAACTCAACGACAGAAAGAAAAGCATGTGACTGACATTTCTGTTCTAATTCAGAATTGCTTCTACCAAAAATAAAATTAACAGCAGCAACATTAGTAGGCACCACACCATTCTTGATCTGATAAAGACCCCGAGTAGACCCATGTGTTGTAGCACCTTGTAGCAAAGTTTTATTACTACTCTTGTCCTTCACAAAACACCCATATGAGTGAATTTCAACAAATATATTTGAATTATCATTGGTGAGTTTATATCCACTGATCATATTTTTCTTGATTTTAGGAGCCACAAGAACATTTTGGAGTTTCAAAGACTTACTGGGATTATCACATATCAGTTTAGAATTTCCAGACTTGACAACTTTAAGAGAAGCACCATCACCAACAAAAAGCGAATTTATACTTGAATTAACGTTGACAAAGTCCACGTTGTCAAAAGTATAAGCAACATGATGAGTGACTCCAGTATCTAAATACCATATTGGGTCTGTTACAGTATCTATGCAAAGCATCCTCATTTATTTTAGGAGGTCCTCTGTAGTTGTGATCATAACAGTGCCAACAATCTGCTACTTCATGTCCTAGTTTCTTGCAAAGATGACAAAATTTATCAAACTTATCTTATTGCTTTCGGCCTCCATTTCCACGGCCACCTCTACCTCGTTCTCGTTGTTCTCCTCTACCTCTAGAGGCATCAAAATGATTCTGACCCTGTTGCTAAAAAGTCAAATTGGCGAAGGCATTAGAGAGGGAGGATTGAGACGAAGATTGAAGTTGCTCAAGTTGAGATTCAAAAGTGAGCAATTTAGATTGAAGGTTGCTCCAGCCCAAATTCTCTTTTTTAGAGAGCATTACAATAATTGGAGTATACTTTGTGTCAAGACCAGAGAGAGTTTGAGTGATTAAATCAGCGGCAGACAGGGGAGCACTAGCAAGGGTGATATTATCTGAGATGAATTTCATTTTGGCTAAGTATTCTTTAATCTTCAGGCTCCCTTTCTTAGTGCGTTGAAACTCACTCTTAAAAAAAGTGACCTTAGATCTTGTATTTGCACCGATTTATTCTTTCACTGCCTTCTATAGAGTAGACGATGTCTTACAGTGCGTCATTTGAGAGGCAATCTCTAGGGTCATTGTGTTGAAAAGCCAACCTAGAAGAATTTGGTTCATTGCCTACCAGTCTTCAAATGCCAGGTTTGGTAGAACTTTTTCGGCTTCATTGAGAGTGAACTCAGGTGGGTTAGCTTTGGTACCCAAAAGGTATCCTTCAAGATGATGACCTCTTATGATAGGAAGGACCATCGATTCCCATGTGACGAAATTATCTCCATCCAACTTGATGGAGTTGATTTGATTCAAGGAGTTTAGCAAAGGAACAGGTTTTGTGGGCACACTTGCTTGATGAGCCACTGGGATGAATAGGTAAGTGTAGGGACTGAAATTTGGGAACAATGAAGAAGTGGCGAAGTTTGGAGGAGACGTGCGGTTTGACGGTGAAGGGTGAAGCGGAGAGGTATTCGGATGGGAGGAAATAGGGATCGATGTATACGGGAGGGTGGAAGGATAGGTGGTAGAGAAAATTGGTGGGGCAAAAGAGAATGACCAGGATGACTACAAAAACTGAAAGGGAATGGTAGGGTTGGGTGAGACAACTGATTCTTCTGTGCCTTTAGGCTCTAATACCAACAAAATATTATTGGAAAATATGAATGCTCTAGAATAATGCCTTTAGGCGTACTCTCCTTTATTTATATCAGGTATGGTACAATTAGATAATGACGTGTGTCCCAAGGTGGAATATTCTAGTGATACAAAAATACAATATATAATATAATAAATGATATTATTTATTCTTAACTGTAACCAGCTCTCTTATAAAGTGATAACGAGTCTCTATGTGCCTAGTGATAAACCAGATTTTTCATCATTGAAGTAGTTGAATGATTATCACAATAGATTATAGTTGCCTTTGCTTGAGCTTGACAAATATCACAATAGATTATAGTTGCCTTTGCTTGAGCTTGACAAACTGCTATTGTAACAACCAAATATTCAGCCTTTGAAGATGACAGAGTAGGTAGATGACTGTTTCTTTGAACTTTATAAAATACCACCCTTCCTTATAGTGAACATATAACCTGTAGCACTCTTTCGATCTTCAATGTAGCCCCTAAAATCACTATTTGAGAAACCATACAACCTGAAATTGTTTGTTCGTTTATACCATATTCTCCAAGAGTTTGTTCCTTTTAAATATCTCAAGGTTCATTTTACAACACTCTAAGTTTTTTTTTTTTGCTAGGACTTTCTATAAACCTGGATAGGAGACTTGCTACTTGCATAATATCAGGTCTATTGTTTGTCAGATATAGTAAGCATCCTATAAAGCTCCTCTAGTTTTCACGTACAAAGTTAGCTAACTAGGACTTTTTTTAAAACAATTTCTACATAAATGTCCATCTATTCTTCCGTACTAGGCTCGAGGTGTTTGTTTTAGTCCATATAGAGCTATTTTCAGATGATAGAGTTTGTCTTCATGATCTACAATCTCATATCCTTTTGGTTGTTGAACATACACTTCTTTCTCAAAGGTTCTATGCAAGAATGCTGACTTCACATCAAACTGATAAACCATCCAATTAAAATTAACAGTAATAATTAAAACAGTGTGTATTGTATCAAACCTTGCTACTGGAGAGAAAGTTTCTTCAAAGTCTATGCCTTCTCATTGCATGTACCTAAATGCAACCAGTCTTGCTTTGTATTTTTGGATAGTTCCATCATCATGGAACTTAATCTTGTAGATGCACTTAAGCCCAACAACTTCCTTCCCATTTGTAAGATCAAGTAACTCCCACATCTTGTTTCTTTCTAAAGCTCTCATTTCTTCATCCATTGTGGCATGCCATTCCTTAGATTTTATTGCTTCTTTAAAATAGGTTGGTTCTTCAATTTAAGCAAGCTAGCATTGTTCTATGCTTTCATAAATTTCTTGCAAAGATCTCCATTTTCTTGGTGGTGAATCTGATGAGGAAGAGCCTGGTAGGACAAGTTTGAGACATTAGATTGGCTTTCTGTTGATGTAGATGATTGAGGGTTGCTTGGTGTAGAAAGACTAGAACCTCCATTTTGATCTTCCTCTCTTCTGGTAGCATCAAGGGATCCACTGTCTTTAAGTAATGCTTCGAAAATTAATTGCATATTCTTCCAATCCCAACTATTTTTCTCATCACAAACATCATGACTTATTACTAATTTTTTGGTGAGAGGACTATAAAAATGATATCCTTTTGTTTCATTAATATAACCTAAGAAAATACATTTGATGATATTATCATCTAATTTTTCTCTTTTTTGATATGGAAAATGCACGAATGCAATGCAACCAAAAACTGTTGAGTTACTTTAAGCTTCCAACCATACCATGCTTCAAATGGTGTTTATTGATTCAAAGCTATTGTAGGAGATCGATTTAGAATGTAGGTTGTTGTATGAATTGCTTCTGCTTAAGAATTGATTAGAAGATTTTTTACTTTCAACAAACTTTTCCGCATCTCTATAAGGCTACGATACTTGTTTTCTATGACTCTATTTTGTTGTGGTCTGTAGCTGGCTATTAGATGTCTTTGAATCCCATATTCTTCATAAAAATTATTAAATTCCTGAGAGAAAAACTCTCCCCCATGATTTATTTTCAACGTCTTTATTGGTTGCTCACTTTGCTTCTCAATGTATGTTTTGAACTTTTTAAAGATTAAAAAAGGTTCTAATTTTTCTTTTAAAAAATAAGCCCATCTCATTCGACTAAAATCCTCAACAAATACTAAAAACAATACTTTTTGTTGTTGAGAGAAAGTGTCCTTATTGGCACACAAAAGTCTGCATGAATCAGCTCTGCTAGTTTTGAAGATCTTCTTGCTTGCCTTTTTGAAAAAAAAAGTCACATGTTGCTTCCCAACTACACAACTTTCACATATCTCATGGACATCTTTAATTACCCATTAGGACAATTTTTTATAAAATGAGAATTGAATTTCTAAAACCTAAATCACCATATCTATGATGCCAAAGCCAATTCTCATTAGTCAATGTTGCCTTCAATGCATGTTTTTAATCAAAATTTACAATGTAAGGAAAAACCTTATTTTTTTTACCATGGGTGTGTAGTAACTAACAAAACTCTCTTTGTTTATCTTTAAACACATAACATCTTTAAAAAAAATGAATAACCATCCCATTGTAAATTGCTCCTCACTTAACAAATTTGAATTCAAATTAGGAGCATACAATACATTTTGAATACAATTCAAGCCAAGAGAGTTCAGCATCATATTACTGTTTCCTTGAGCCATACGTATTGTTCCATCACCCATTGTAATTCGACCAGTTGCAGATTTATCCAAATTCGTGAAAAAAATGCAAAACACTTGTCATGTGATTATTACGGCCATTATCGATGTACCAAACTTCTGGAGGACTTTCTTTAGATTAAAAACATGCAAAGAAGAGACTCTCACTTTCAACTTCCTCTTTCTCTTGGGCTCACTTTCATCTTCCTCTTTCTCTTAAGCTAGGTTGGCTTGTTTTTCTTTAAGTCTGTAGAACCCTAATATGTTCCATTTCTCTTACAATAATAACATTGTTTTTGTCTCCCATTTTCACCTTTGTCAATACTTCTAAACTACTAGTTATTCTTGTTAGATTGACCACTGCTTTTTCCTCTTCTTCCTTGTGAGGAATGTCCACCACGTGATTTGTTGGAGTTATTTTAAATGCTTGATTCATTACTATCTTTTCTAATTTGTGAAATCTGCATCTTACCATTAAAAGCATTCTCAACATAACCATTGTCATATCTCTTAATTCAATCTTCATAAGAATAAATAGACTTTTGCAATTCATCAATATTTAATAGTTGCAGATCTTTTTGATTGTTCAACTTCAACCATAATATGATCATATTTTTTAGGTAAACTCTTAAGAATTTTCTCAACCACCTTCTGCTCATTAAAAATCTCCCATATTTTATGATTTGATTAGCAACATCATTCATGGTGGAAATATATTTAGACATTCTATCTCCATCTTTCATAAATAAATTTTTGAATTTTCCACGATGAGTTTGAAGTTTAACAGTTACCAGTTTTGCACTCCTCAAGTAGACATTCTATAATGCATCCCAAGCTTCTTTCGACTTCCTAACAGTAACAATTCGGGGGGAAATTGCATCATCCACTATTTGTTGCATGAAAAATAAGGCTTTGACATCTTTCCTTTGAAGTTTTTCTAACATTATCAATTGTTGTCTCATCTTCATTGTAGCCATTCTCCACCAAATCTCATAGTTTTTAAGATAAAAATAATGTCTTCATTTTGGTACTTTATATATCATAGTTAGCACTAATGTTTTAAAAATGAACCGAACATTAGACTGATTAAAGAAAAGATTTAAGGTTTAAAAGTTCAATTAGTGTTGAACTGCTATAAAATCGATATATAATAAATAAGAAATAAAAATTATAAGAATAAGTAAAAAATATTTTATTGAAATAAAAAAATACCAATACCTATTATTATATGATGAACCAATAATAAATAAATCTAATTCTAATAAATTGGGTTTCCAAAACATTGGTATATAGTTTATAACCCAAAACAATGAGAAAGACAGAAGAGCCGAGGTGTTGGAAATAGGGCTATATAATTTACACAATTTCTATTTTCTTTAATAAATGTACATAAACCAAAATTTTACAAATTGCCCCCTCTTTCTCTAAACAAAGTCAAAACTACTAGTCCTCCTCTACCAATCGCAGAGGGCTTGTACTTAGGGACACCATGAGGGCCCACATCGATCAGGTCATCGCCATTACCACCCCAATTGATAACTCCTCCTCCTCCTCTGTCCATAAGCTTAAACGTCAGAATACACAATGTAGTCGTTTCAACTTCATGCGAACCCCGCCGTAACCTCCCCCTCTTTATCTCTCTCTCTCTCTTTCGTGTAAGTAAATCAGTAAATGCTTAGTTTCTCTCCGCGAGTTTATCCTCACCAAATCCAAAGCCTAGAACAAACAAAATTGGAATTGAAGGCTATGTAAGGTTTACTCCAGCATGCTTTTTGGCCATTTAGAAGTGCAACTCAACTCTGATACCTAATGTAAGTGAATAGGCTATTCATAAGAATATAAGCTATAAGAGAACTTTTAACAAACAAGTGGAAGACAAGGAGTTGAGCTGGAAAAACTTTACTGCATTCATCCGCGAACCAACCTTTTATACACAAGAGAATGTAACACAAATGAGAAAGTAAAGTCCCATTACACTTTCGGTAACAACCCACTAATCACAACTAACTACTCACCCACTAACACAAGTTAATCTCCTAAAAATCTGCTACCACAACTCAAACAATGATCACACATTTCATCATTAATCTCTAACAACACCATGCGAAGCTAAATTTTAGGTTGAAGAGGTACTGATGCTCTCGGAAAAGTTACAATTTTCCGAGTTTACTATAATACTAGATTCAACAGTAGCACTGGACATGGTAGTGGTACTGCTGTCTAATCCAGTTCCGGTGAAAGAGTCCAACCCAGTGTCTCTAATCACAGTCATAGTATTGTAACGAGGAGGATGGTACACTAGTTCTGGATACACAACTTCACTGTTTGGATTCGTCTCCGTCTTCTTTGCATCTGCAGTTTTCTGGAGCTGTAAAGCAAACTCAAGCATTTCTGTCACATCAT
>JAOTAX010155406.1:0-14846 GCA_025629825.1 Erythroxylum guanchezii | reverse complement strand
CCAAAAAAAAAAAATTTAACCTTATATCTTTTTTATAAAAGTCATAAAACCACTGCTAAGAGACATTGACTCACTTGTTATGTTGTGGGAAATGTTGATGATGGTCTCAAAAAATTGGATAGACCATATTCTAGCAAAGAATGTCTTCTCAAGATATAAATGAGACCATCTATTTCGCCGAGTGTATAGAGTTGAAAGCTAGTGATTCTTCTCGAGTTTGTGTTTATTAACCATTGACTCCCAATGTGATTCAAATTCCCCCTTGATTGGCAACCAAATACACATTTATTAAAGATGCTTGCAAATCCAGATTGCCTGTTGCTGTCATAGAGATGTTCTGGTTCATTTTGGTAGATATATCGTATACCATAATGATGTGTCACTACAATAAAATTAGGAATTAGCGATGAAAAATTGCCGATGGAAAATTATCGACGAAAAAGAAACCGTTACAAATTACTAACAGAAATCAATTTCCATCGGTAACATAGTTGGGAAAAAAATCCATTTAGCGATGATAGTAATATTCGCGGGTAAATATGGAGGGAAATCATCCCAGTAAAATTTCTGACTAACTTTAGCAAAGTTATAAAATGTCCGCTGGTAAGGAAGGCAGAAATTGTTGGTGGAATAAAATTTTTTTGAATTTATAGATGGAAAAAATTCCGTCGATAAATTTCAAGGTAAACATCGTCGTTTGCTTTGACTTCAGTGTTTTAAATAAAACAAAAATGACGTCGTTTTCGTTTACATTTAACTCACCCGAAAGCCTCCTCCCCCTGCGCCTTCTTCTTCGTTGTTCCTCTCTCCCCTGTATTTTCTCAAGCATTTTTCCTCTCTTCGGTTTCTCTATCGTGGACTCTTCTACTCGCCGGCATTTGTCTTCTCCAGCTACTATCATTGTGTCCTTCGACAGAAGTATTATTGTAGCCTTTCATCTCTGTTATTTTAACATATTTTGGATGTATTAGGGTAATTAATAACATTCGTTTATTTGGGTATTCTGTGATTAAAAAACAATTGTAATGTATAAATGTTAGTGATGGAAGGGACAAAACGTGATTTTGGTTGTGAGTTGGGATGAATTTCATATGCATGTAAGGTGTTTGATGAAATGCCTATTATATTGATGTTTATTGTATGGGAATGTTCTGCGAAATTTAAATTGATAGAAATCTATTCCTTTAAATAATAGAAGTGTTATAACTTTGATACAAGTCTTTATAATGAAAAAATGAATCATTACTACATTGAAAAAATGAATCTCCATCTTAATGAGTCCTAAATTTCCTTATATTGTGTTAAATCTATTTTAATCTCTTTCATACCTTCTTGACCTCTATGGAACTTTTAAGAGTCTCTTACATATCTACTTGGTATCTGTAGTATAAAGGAGTAAGCAATAAGGTGGAAAGATGACATTGCACTCAGAATAATGGCGAAGTTAGAACAAGAACAAATTATATCCAATGAAATGAAGAGTGATTACGAATAAAGATAGGGCATATAAAATGGTAGATGGAGATGATACATATATAGTACACTTAGGGAGGGAGATCACATACAATTATAGGATATGAAAGTTGTATGGGTACCCGTACACCTATGCCATTAATATCATTTCAATGTCTAGAAACAACCAAAGGATAATGCCCTTAGCTAATCACAAAAGAGAAAGGTTCATGAAGGTTTATAAGTACCTATTGTAGCTAATTAAGAGATCAAAATTTTGGCCACCTTATACTTATGAAGAGATTTAACCACTTAAAGAAAGGATAATACCTTATTGGATAAAGAAAAATAAGAGAAAAAATGAAAATAAAAAGTGAAAAATTCACTTTAACTTTTATGAAAAGAAAATAAAGACATGACAAGAGAAGCTATACAAAGAAAGACAATACTTTACCTCTTACGAACCAAGTTGGAGATCAGGTTAGAATATAAAAAATGTATTAAGTTTTTGCCTATATATCTATTAATACTATTTTATGAATATAATAGAACAATACATTGATGTAACCTACTTTTTAGCCTCAATATAGTTTGTTCTTGTTCTAAAAGAAAAAGAACTATAAAGTCCTAATCTAAGAATGAAAGTTTGGGGATTGATTACAGGATATGGAAGGTGCTTGGCACCTAATCATGCTCATCTAAATAATTACTTAGGCTTATGACAAATTTTACAGATTTAGGAAAAGATTCAAAAAAGAAAGGTAAAATTGGTAGGATGAAAATGTATGATAATATCTTTTAGTATTTTATTAATTTTTGTTCATTTATAACTTAAAATTAACAAAAATAAATGAAATATATCAAATGAACTTATATGATAACTAAATAATTTCATAAGAATAAGTATTTTTAAATCATAATAATTAAAATTAAAAAAGAAAGCAAAAATTGCCAAATTTGTCAATGTATTTAACCTATATTTTACACTTGTCATCTTAAAATTGTGTATGATGATGATTTAATAAACATGAATCTTAAAATTTACCATATTAGCCAAATTATAAACAATTTTTTGACCATAATGATAAATTTGAAGGCCTCCCAATTTTTTTTTAACATTTTATCTTTTTTAAAAAGTCATAAAATTAATGTTTTCAAAACTACCAAAAGTTATATTGGTAAAACAAGAGATTTAAGGTTTAAAAAGTTCAATCGGTATTAGACCGTCATAAAACTGGTTAAATATTGAATAAAATTGAAAATTTTAAAAATGATTGAAAAAAATTGTCATTATTCATTAAAAAATTTAAAGTTTAATTAAAAAGAATAATATTAAATGAAATTAATTAATTTAATTTGTTTTATAAAAAATGACTAGTTTAAAAAACTGATCAATTAATTAATAAACTAATCAATTTTTTAAAAAAATTATTAAACTAAATTAAACTAAAAAATTAAAAATAAAACCGAAAAGTTGGTTAGTTCAAAGTTTTTATTGTTAAACTAGTCGAACCGCCTCAGTTTTTAAAACACTTCTTTCCCATTTAAACCCATATCATTCTAAATTATTAAAACAATTCTTGAATATTAAAATTTTGAAGAAAGAATTTTCAATCTAGTTTTTGTCAATTTATTTTAAAAGACTGAAGCGTTCCAGATGGGTTGAAGTTCTCATATGATCGAATTCAAAGCCTAGCAAGTTTCATTGAGGACACATAACAAAAGCTTCCTTCATTAAAATTTTTAATTGGAAAAAGTATTATATAAGACGAGGCCAACATAACCATTAGAATCGATTATAATATCTAAAAGATAATCTTCTAAGTTCTCTCGGGGGATTACAAAGAAAATCTCAATAGGTACTACCAGGTTTAAATATGTCCTAATTTTTATTATGTATATTCCTACTGAGAAGGTTGATAAGAAATTATTCAAATTTGCTTAATTTAATTTAGTCCAATCTAAAATTAACAATTGTGTATGAGATGATCAGATTTTAGGTTAAGTTCAAATTTGAAAGATCATCTTAAATTTAATTTAAATGACTTAAACTCTCTTTTTAAATAATATTCTTTTACTTTTATCTTTTAAAACAATATTATTTTAATCTTTAAATTTAAGAAATTTAACATTAAAATAATATTATTTTTAAAAATAAAATTAAAACAACATTCTTTTAAGTTAAACTTAACAAAATCGAATCACTCGACTTGAAATTAACCAAACTTCAATTCAGAATCAAACCACCTCTCATGAGGTTGGGTCAAATAGAACTAAGAATGAACCTAACAGAGTCGATCCATTAATAATCCTACATATACTTAAATAATATGCATGATTAGAGCTACCTATGACTTAATGTCTTCAATTCAGTAAGATGTACCTACACATCGTAAATTTGGTGGAAATCCTTGAAAGTTTGAAAAGAAAATTCTTGGTAATTACCATATATCTGCTCGATCCATACGTTACATTGAATTGGTTAAGAATCTTCGATGCTTTTGACTGATAAAGACAAGGTGATTACTTCAGGGTGGACCAATTGGTGGTGGAAGCTACTTTGGTGCCTATCTATATATGACATTTAGGTTCATGTTGATCGAATCTCAGGCTGAACTTCAGACCTGACTTTTCTAAAAAAATTTGGGCTCAAACTCGAGGTGTCCAAGTTTTAATCCCAACGACAGTGATCGAACAGGGCTTGGACCCGGCCCCGCCTAGCTCATTATCTTCCCTCTACCTATCAAGAATCAAGATTGAGGATTTGAGTGAGGTAGGGTGCTTCAATCCTTTTAAGAAAATTTTGAACATAATAACAACAATAACTAGTAACTTTTTTGATGTGATTGACGGAAAGTGAAAAATATTAAATTTATTATTTGAATTTAAATTTTTAAATATACATATGATAGTTATTAGAATAACAAAAAGACAAAGACAAAGAAAGAGTAAAACAGAAGAAGAAAGAAGAGAGTGACAAGTCTATGTCTACTTGGCGTGTTCACTATAACATACTTTGCGCCACTTGCATTTCTATTGCTATGTCTTTCCTTAAAGATTGCGACAAGACATGTTTCAGTCAATTAACAATTCTGGTTTGACATTGAAAAACAACATATATGCTCCACAAACAAAATTTTGTCGAGTCCCTACCAAAACATTGCACCAATTCAGCATGATATGATTTTAGATAAGTCTTTTGAATCTTTCCATATTTGTTTCTAATAATTGGGACTGGAATTAGAAACGACTTAAATCAAATCGGATCTAATGATCTGAATCTATTCTAAAATTCGGTTGATCTTGAATCATATAATTCAAATCAAAACTTGAACTTGTTTAGACTATCTAAAATAATATTTTTTTAAAAAAATTAAAATGATATTATTTTGATCATGATTTATTAAATTTTAAGACTAAAATAATGTCAGTTTAGAATATTGGAAGACACTAACCACTGAAACAGTAAGGTTAAGCCTCGAGTTTACTCATGAAGTCTATATTTAGTATAAAATTCTATCAACTCAAATTTGGTAATTTAATTTCGAACAAAACGAATTCAAACCCTTCTGTCATTCTTAATTAGAATGAGAGTTTATATATTATAGAAAAGAAAATATAGGTTTGTATATTTTATGTATTAATCATGTTATAGAATTTAAGTAATCTTATATTTCAAAAATCAAATAAAAAGATTTTGGCCTTATTTTGTTACAAGAAAGATGGAATCTCACTTAAATTTCACTGGTCATTCTCAACTGTATGCAATTTTTGTTCATTGTTTTAAATGCTTGTTTGCATCTTCATCTATAGCCTCCCTTGCATCAATAATCTTGTTTAGCTCAATTTAACCATTTTTATATGGAAGCTATACGATTGTTTTAGCGGATCATCACGTTCTCTTCATCCTAATTAAAACGTTCATTAATTCGATTTACAACTCCATTCAGAGTAGATTTCTTCAAACAATGCTACACATTATGAGGGATCGAGGAAACATACTTCTTGTACATCCATAACTCGGGCTATAGTGAGTTCGGTTAGACTTTGGTTAATGTTATATGTAATTTTTTGTGAGAGGTTTAGACTTTAATGTCATATATATGTTGCGAAGTTGCCATTATCTTTCTTAGTGCCTCTTCTATAATCTCTCGTCTTTTATTCTTATGAGCGCCGAGAACTATGCTTAGAAGCTATTTATGACAACGAAAAAAATCAAATCTTTGACAGGTGGTGGATCCAGGTAATTGCGCCCTCATACACCTTTATTGTCCTCAATAAAGGTTAGAATTGAGGACAATCCTGACAACGTCAAGTAATTGCGCCCCACACACCTTTATTGTCCTCCACAAAGGTTAGAATTGAGGACAATCCAGACAACGTCACGTGGTCTGTATTGTCCTCAATTAGCATCCTTCTAACTTTTATTGAGGACAATAAGGTGTGTGAGGGCGCAAGCACCAGGATTCGGCCCCTGTCAAAGATTTGATTTTTTCGTTTGAGATTGGAAAATTGCATATATTCTTCATGCTAGCTTGGATTGTGAATCCCGAGTCAAAGTCTGGATCAAAATTCCAAATTAAATAAAATCAAACTCGTCTTAAATTTCGATTAACTCAAGCTAAATTTGTTAATTTTGGGTCTGATCTAATTAAGTAGACTTCAAACCAATTTATCATTCTTACTTCGAATGTATATTAGATTAATTGTCAAGTATTTAATAATTAAATTAATTGTCATGTATTTAATAATTCTTTCCAAATTAAATAAAATCAAACTCGTCTTAAATTTCGATTAACTCAAGCTAAATTTGTTGATTTTGGGTCTGATTTAATCAAGTCGACTTCAAACCAATTTATCATTCTTACTTCGAATGTATATTAGATTAATTGTCAAGTATTTAATCATTAGATTAATTGTCAAGTATTTAATAATCCTTTAACTATATAATTATGATAAATTACTTGACGAACACATAATTTAAAATTAAGTGATGCACTCTATTCAAGTGGATTCAAAAGGCAACTTATAAACTTGTTAGAGTAATTTGCTTCACTAATTAGAGTAGCTCTTATAAAGAGCAGAATAAAAAATTATATTAGAATCATCTGGCCCTTGACGTCAATGAAAGAATCTTAATTTGTAAAAACTTGATGTTGATACTACAGGAAACAGGTTTTATTCTCTCAGATGCCCCACGATAGTTAGTCTTGTACTTTAGAGGCACCATTTTCCAGTCAAATAGATTTTCAAACCGGGTTCAGGTGTACCGTCATATTTATCTAATAACTTTGTTTCTAAGTGCACTAGACTTACAAAAAGTCCATGAAAAAAGTGATCGATCATGACTATGTCACGAGGCGCACGACTTTAGTTACCCTTTATTGTCCTCAATAAAGATTAACTGAAGTCGTCTGTATTGTCCCCAATTACCAACCTTCTAAAGGTGTGTGAGGGCACATGCAACAACGTTTAGAGACTGAAATTTATACCATTGTGATCGTTTGATGAGTAAAGAGCATGATATCAATCAAACACTACTTAGATGATCAAAATATCTTTGAAGAAGCAAGAACCAAAATATTAAAAAATTATCCTTTTTTAACAAAGAAAATTTTGATAACATATAATAAGAAGAGTTTTCAGGCAAGCTAATACACAAAAATATATACAAAAATATGTTACTATAATTATTACATAAATATATATGTATACATGAATTTATAACATATATAACGTGTAACATACTCAATGATATGTTCATTATAAGTGAAAATTTTGGCTACTTTATCGTGGAAAACGTAAATAAGGGTAACTAAAATGTTTGTCATTTTCCTTAAAGACTGCGATAAGTACAATGGTTGATGTGATAGAGATGGGACCCAATACTGGATGACAGGCCAATGTGGAAGCGAGTGAGGTACGGCATTGAGCGGAAACGAGTCAGATGATACGTCAGTCAAGGTTAATCAGTGTTGAAACGTGGCGTCTATACTAATAGCTTCTGCTTGATGTTTCTTCTGACGTATAAATTAAAAACACGTGGCAGAATTGGATGAGAGAGAGTAGGAGGAATATTGATTTTGACTGTCTACCGTCTACGACAGCGGAAGACAAAATAGAGCTTCATCCACAACGTAATCGGCATCGAGGTTGATATTTTGTTGGACAGCTGTCAGCAACAAAATACAAAAAAACAATAAAAGGAGAACTAGCGGAGCGCTGGAATAGGAAAGGCGGCCGACGGTTGAAGTTGAGGCATGCGATTTAAGAAGAAGCTTTTTTCATTGCCTTTCAAAAAAAAAAGAAGCTTTTTTCATTGTCTTTCAACTTCTTCTCAAAGTTAGAATAGTATATCAAAGCACACACTCGTTAGGGGCTCACGGAAAATATACTTTCCTGGAAACCAATCTGCCAAGTACTCCTTTTTGTTGAACTCTCAGCGACTCAGCCTGCCAACTTCATACTTCAGGTGTATTTTCCTGGAAACCAATCTGCCAAGTATTCCTTTTTGTTGAACTCTCAGCCTGCCAACTTCATCCTTCAGGTTGTTAGGTAGTTATTTAATATAAGTCAAATCTGGCACATTTTTTGAGGAGAACAATTACATAAAAAAAGGAATGAATTTTCAAATAATTATGATTCTATTTGGCTTGATTTCTTAAACAAAATTTAATTAAACTGAATTTTCAATAAATTATAATTTAGAAAATTTTCTTTTTTAAAAAAATTTGGAAGACATTCTAATCCAATTAGAAAATATTTATAATCTAATTAGAAATAATTTTTCTTTAATTAGAAAACCATTTTTAACATTAAAATAAACTAATTTCAAAATTAAATAAATCACTTATAAATTTAATTATTTGACAATTTATCTAATACACATGTGAAATAAAAATTAATAAATTAGTTTAAACCCGACTACACTAAGTCAAACTCAAAATTAACAAATTTATCTTGAATTGATCAAAATTTGAGAACTTCTGTATTAGACAATGTTTGGTAAGCCGGTCATTAATGGAATAAAATGAAATATAATATTGTTATATCGTTTGAGAGGACGACTTATAATAATTAATTATAATATAATACAAGGGGAAGGTTTCACTTTATTTCCAATTTATCCTATACAATAAAAATGAGTTCCTTCCAATTTGAGGGTTTAAGATATAATGTAAAATAATAAATATGTACTATCTAATATATCCTCAATATTTTTTTATAATACAAATTATATCCTCAACCCTAATAATAAGTAGCAAAGACAATATATTTTGTTCTATGAACGATAGAATTGTCATTTATTATTATTATTATTATTATTATTATTATACATATGCTAAATTTCATTTCATCCATCTTCTAAATGATATGTCACTATATTATACTATGAATTATTTTATCATTTCTAAACAATAATTTTCTAATATTACATTCATTTACATTTTATTTCATTTTATTAAATTACATTCCATTTCATTAAAAACTTTACATCTAACTAAACATAACCTTAATTAGTAAAATCTCACAAATAATGGATTCTTCTTGCCGATTTTGCTAAAAAACCGGTTTGTTTTCTTTATAACCGGTTGAAATAAAGACCAATCCTCCTTTTTAAACAAGTGGAACCGACCATCTTTTAAGCATGTGCGTCCGTCAGAAATTTCTCCCTCTTCTCTTCTTCCAAACATGTGGGACTTACTATGTCCAAATTTCTTTCTCTTCTCTTCTTCAAGAACATGTGGGACCTACCAGACATAGTAACTCACGTCGAAATTTTCACCAACTTGTTTTTGAGTTTTGATAAAATACATTATTGTCGTAAGAAAGTTGAGATTTCATAGGTATATTTCATAATTTTTTTGAATTTTTAATCATTTTTGAATTTTCACACATTCTAATTAATAAATTATATTTTTAAAATTTATATTCTTTATTATCTCTTTACATTTTAATTTAAAATTTTATTTTAAATTATTATTGTTAAAAAATAAATTGCTATTTTTATCCTTAAAAATATTAAATTTATTTAACCTCACTAATAAATTATATTTGTAAAAATTTAGCTTTTTATTTATCTCCTTATATTTGAATTACAATTATTAAATTATTATTATTAAAACTAATTATTGTTTTTATCATGAATTTGTTTATTAAATTGAATTATTAATTAATATATATATGTAATTTTGCTTAAGATAATTTAAGAATGCATTCAAATAAAGCAAATAATTTAAGAATGTATTAAAATAATATTTAGACTATAAAAAGTATGTTTAAAGGACATTGAATATAAATAAAAATAAAGTTAAATTCTTTTCTATTGACTTTCTTTAAACATATTTAAACTTTTATGAATATTAAATAAATAACAATATAAAATACAAATATTATTTTTACTATTATTTAAAATTTTATGCTAAATTTAATCTTAATAATAAATGTAATAATTTAGACTAAGATAAAATTGACATTCCTTATTCTTATAATTTTTACTTCTTGTTTATTATATACTAGTTTTACAGTGATTTAATACCAACTGAACCTTTAAATTTAAAGTCTTTTATTTAACCGGTTTAATGTTCGATTTATTTTTTAAAACATTGCAAATTTTTAAAGATTTTCAACAACAAGATGATAGAAGAGTAAGAAAGAGAGGGAGAATAAAAGAGAGCGCACTTGTGTAGAAGACAAGGTAGCATCAATCCAGCCAATGAGAGGATGGTGGTTTGTGACGTTTGTGTTGGATATTCCACACTTTCCAACCGACCTTTCATTCTCTCTCTGGCCCTCTAGGTTGAGTAGATATTGATTTTTTCTATGATTAAGTAGCCAAAAATTCCACATAATGAACATATGATTGAGTATGTTATACGATATAAATTTATGTATACATATATATTTATGCAATAATTATAGTACGTAACATATTTCTAACAATCTGCCCTACTTAGATATTCTAAAGTTTTATTAATTGATCAGGTAACCAGCGATAATACAGGTCAACAGGAATTTTTTTCGTTGAGTCATAAATAGCTTCTAAACCTATATATTAGTTGTCAATCGCCATTCGCCACTTAAGACCATCGGATAGGACTAGGAGTCTACCACGTCATCATAATTTATAACGGACATTCAAAGCACTTCCTGTAATCTGCGAACTCCATACTAATCAGAGTTGTACCAAGAGTGTGTACTGTGTAGTGATCAACCCACCTCTTGGAAATATGCATCTTTTTACGGTCCTGCAATGTAGTGTTTTGCCATCCCTAATAATAGAAACTTGGGCATTAGGCCAAGTAGGTTCTTCAATTTTTTAATTGATCCTAAAGTTTTTGTAATTAAAACACATTATTATAGATAGTATGATCAAGTTATTTTTGCTTGCATTAAAGTCATCCATAAAATTAAAATTGATTATCATTACAGATATATAATAACAGCTTTTTAGAAAATATCCTACCTCTGTAGCATTATCGTCAAAATTATGTTAGAATATGAGGATTCATACCATTCAAAGATATTAGGTATTCTGCGAATATATCTTCTAACCTTTGAGTATGTTCGAGTATTTTATTAATAATAACGTGCCAAAAAAGATTCTCTTTAAGAAAATTACATATTTTTTTCACCTTATAAACCATATTTAAATTCATGAAAAAATGAAAAAAAAACTATTTATAGACATGAAATTTGATCAAATTGACGTAAAAAAAAAAAAAAAGAGTTCCTTCCACCTAAAAAAATTTAAGAGCATGTCTGACTTGATAGGAAATTAAAGAAACAATTAAATCAGTCAGTTAAAAACTTAAAAGCCTAGAAGGTCCCATCGTGTCCAGATAGGGTCGTCAACCAGATGGAGATGGGGCCCAATGTTGGCGTGACAGTTTAATGTGGAAGACACTAGGGGACCACTTTTAGGCTCACGTGGCAAATAATTAGATGATACATTTGTTAAAATAGTATGCTATGGTCGAGTAGGTTTCAACTAATTTATTATTTTTATTTCACAAATGTATTAGATAATTTGTCAAATATTTAATAATTTGTAAATTACGTATTTTTGATAAATTATTTACAACACTTAATTTAAAATTAAGCAATGCATTTGAATCAAATAGATTCAGACCAAAAAATAATAAATTAGCTATTGGTTAACCATTTAAGTGCAACATATATAATTCTGCCTTATTTAAAAATAATTTCTCTATTAATTAGAAATAAAGCTTTTTATTATTAAATTTCTACAAACTTCACGTGTAGAAATTAATATTTATACCCAATATTATTATTGTTGTTGTTAATAATATTGGAAGAGTTGAACCTACTAAGTACACGTGGATTAGGACTCTTAACAATATTTAACTGCCAGCGACAACTAGAGACAAAATACAGCATTTTATATTTTATTGGACAACGGATAGCAACAAAATAACGAAGTTTCGTAGAATAAGTTCTGAAATCTGCAACTCCATAACTATAAAACTGAAACAAATTTAACCACCCAAGCTAGTCAAAGTTGTAACAATTGTACCAAGAGTGTGTAGTGATCAACCCCACCTCTAGGAAACATGCCAGAAACAGGCTTCTTTCTTCAGTCCTGCAATGTTAATATAGTGATTGTAAGCACAAGCAACCAGTTTGTGTTCAGTCAGATTGCTCCAAATCATTCTTTCCATGCCATTGTTTCCTTCATTGTCCCTATGCTTTTTAACTTTGTTGAACTCAAGTATCCGGGAAATGATTCTGATTCTGCATTTGAAAAACACCCCATGACAGTTCTGTTCGCTACTGGTTGTTTGCTGGTTTATTGCCTGGGATATGCCATCGAATTGGCGAAATTCTCAGGTAATGCTCAAGTGTATGCGATTTTTGTTCATCGTTTTAACTTCTTGTTCGGGTCTCTATCTATAGCTTCCCTCGCATCAATGATCTTTCCAAGCTCAATCCGAATATTCTTGTATGGAATCTGTATCATTGTTTTGGTGGATCCTCAGCTTCTCTTCAACACAATTGAGATGTTCATCAATTCGGTTTATGTCTCCATTAGGAGTAGATTCCTTCGTACAGATACGAGGGATCGAGGAGGCATACTTCCTGTGTTTAACCAACAGGCTCGGACACATTCAGTACATCCTATACATGTCAACTCGGATTAATAGCGTACTTTACAAGCGAGTTCAGTTACTCTTTGGTCAAAGTTATATGTAGCTTTTCACGAGAGTTAACTGCACTCTAATGAATACTCTCCATCTTTGTATTATGGGACTAAGCCAATGTTTTGTTGTGCTTATTACAGTAAAATTTTTCTCAGTAAAATTTTTTTCTATAGATTTTTTTTAAAGAACTTTTCTAAAAAATTAGTTGACTGTTTGACAATCATTTAAATTTTTTTTTTGAAAGAACTTTATACAGTAGACTGTTTGACAACATAAAAATAAAAAATATTTTTAATTTTAACTATATTTTATTTTGTAATAAAAATTATTTATGTATATAAAAATTATTTAAAGTGTATTAAAAAATATACAAAGCACAATATATTAATTATTTTATAATTTTAAACCATATAAAACATAAATAAAGATATATCTAACTAAATCTTTTATATGGATTATAACATAAGTAAAACTAATATCAAAAATAAATATTAAAACATATAAAAAGCCAAATAATATTATATAACTCCCAAAATAAATATAAAGATGAGTTTGTGGTTATTGTAGAAATTAAGTGTAAAATATAAGGACAAAAGAGACTAAAAAATAGGCTCATTAATTGATATGAAAAATCTACCTTAAAAAGCACTTTTTTGAGAAGCTCTAAATTTGAGCTTATTAAAAAGTTACATTTTGACTGCCAAAAAAATCATATCTATTAAAGAAGTGTTTTTTTAATTTTATAACAAAATACTTATTTTCTTTAAAAAGGCTTTTGTGGTGAAGAAAAATACTTATTGACCTCTCAAAAACTCATCCAAACAGGACTAAGCCTCTGCTTAGTTGGCTTATACCAGTAGAGCTTTTGTTAGTAAAGTTTTTTTCTGTAGATCTTTTCTGAGAATATGTTTTCTAAGAAACCAGTTGATTGTATGGTTGTCATTTAAAAAAGAGCTTTTTTGAATGAACTTCATACAGTAAAATGTTTGTCAACATAAAAATAAAAGGCACATTTAATTTTAACTATATTTTATTTTGTAATATAAATTATTTATGCATATAAATATTATTTAAACTATATTAAATAATATGCAAAGCACAATATATTAATTATTATATAATTTTAAACTATATGAAACATAAATGAAAATATATCTAACTAAATCTTTTATATAGATTATAACATAAGTAAACTAATATCAACAATAAATATTAAAACATATTTAAAAAGTAAAATAATATTATATAAATCCCAAAAATAAATATCCAAGTTGAGTAAATAGTTAAATACATGAAAAACGGAAAGATAAATTTATGGGTATTGTGAGAACTATGTATAAAACATAAGAACAAAATGGACTAAAAAATAGGTTCATTAATTGATATGAAAAATCTACTAAAAAAACGCTTTTTTGAGAAGCTCCAAATTTAAGCTTCTTAAAAAGCTATATTTTAGCTGTCAAAAAAGCCAAATCCATTTAAAAATTGCTTTTTATTTTATAGCTAAATACTTATTTTTCTTAAAAAAAGGCCTTTGCAGTAGAGAAAAGTGCTTATTGGCCTCCCAAATCAGCTATACTAATAATAAAACTATGTCATTATAAAAACTCAAAAACGCACTCTTTCTACTTTGTACTAAAATAAATCCTCAAACTTATTTTATTTTAGTATAGCCATACGTTAAAGAGTTGTTATTATCTTTCTTATTATGCTTTGAATCTTCCTTAATTAATTTCAACCTGAATCTTGTCTAATTAGCTGATCATTAATCTTCATTAATGTTAGATTGTTGCTTTTTATTAAAGTTGGCATTGGAAAGTAAGCCATGGTACGTACATGGGATGAGGTCTTAAAATGTCAGAAAGAGAATAATAGTGTAGTTAATAATTCAAACAAAAAAGTAAATGGTGAATTAGATTCTAATAATTTGTAATAACTCTACAATTCATATTGCTTTTTATATGAATATAATTAGAATAATTATTTACCAAATAAATAATATAATATTTTGTAAACCTGAGCACTTTTTGCCACTCAAAACACTTTTATGTTCACATCTACAATCAATTTTGAAAGGAAAAAAAACAAAAAATTAAGAAGAATTTTAGAGAAAAAAGGGATTAGAAGCCTTAATATAAGGAAAGATTATCCCTGCATAACAAATGAAAAAAAGATTATTATTAAAAAAGTGAATACAAATTATTCACTTTTTTCTCTACATTAGGTTTCTCT
>JAOTAX010155388.1:0-14847 GCA_025629825.1 Erythroxylum guanchezii | reverse complement strand
CCTTTTGACTAGATATATAATGCTCACACAAATAAAACCAAACTCTTTTGTTTTATTAATAATAAATATTTTCATTATAAAACTGTAACTGAAGAAGATGAAGTTACACGTAAATACACTTTCTTTCCAAGGCACTATATTTACATAACTCCAACAACTACCCAACATAGTTTTCCACCACTGGTATGCGGGACCTTGCAGTAGTGAGACTGCATAATTGAATCTTTCATCTACTTCACAATCCATCTGATCGAATACTCTTTCTATTCTCTCCAACCACCCTTTTGCTTCAGCTGGGTCTGTACTTCCGTAGAAGTCTATAGCTCCTTGCTTTCTCAGCTTATCATATCTTCTTTCTCGCCTTTTCGAAATTCTCGGAGACATTTGCGCAAACTCAGGTACAGGAGACTCTAAATTGGCTCCTACAGACTCCATGTCAGCTGACTCTCCAATTTGATCTCCAATGGAATATGACCCATAACAAACAAAAGTGTGATTACTATCTGAATATCTCACTATTTATCATATCTCAACTCATATTTTTCCCTAAAGATGCCAAACCATGCTCTGATACCATAAATACAACATCCCACTACCATAGGGTACATACCCAAATATTCAGGAACATTCAAGCACATATCCTATGATAATGGTATGTCAGAGCAAAAACAAATCCAACTTACACATGGCATCAACTAACATCATTTAGAAGTCAACAAATTTTAAAACCATTCATTGTATTCATTCACAAAACTTACACTGTTTCCATTAGACAAATATTTACAAAACCTCATACGAGTTCTAGCAAAAACTATAAAATAAAAGCTATAACTCCCTAACGTCAACTGATAGACCTCTGAGCCATAACTTAGTCCAAAACGTTCTTGTAATTCTAAATAAACACTAAGTCTCTTGTCTCGTACCTGAAAAACCATGTTGCAATTTTTATGAGTTTTGCGAACTCAATGAGTGAACCATCATTGATGATTTCACCGGATTCACATACACAAATCACATATTTCGTAATTATTTATACAGAACATGTATATTCCAAATACTCACAATGTCGTGGCACATCATTTAATCATTGGGAATCAGATCATATATAAACAAATACAGATGCATATGAGACTCCACATTCGTTATTATTGTTATGACCGAATGATTATCACATATACAAATACTGGCCCATTGGGCTTAGTCAGAAACATATATCACGAAGCATAGCTCTATGTGCAGAATCATATACAACAGAGTAAAGCTCTACGTGCAAGTGCTTTCATACTGGCTACTCCAATCACAACGCCTTTATCTGAGCATGCATTTTATGAAATGCGTCAATTCAGAATTTACCATATATCAAAATCATTTATAAAGCATAGTCAAAATTTCATAATCATCGGACCTAAGTCTGGCATTCAACTTTCATTGAGAATTCACAAAGCATAATACAATCAGAAATACCAAATAAATCAGAGCACTTCCAATACAATCCCAAATATATACTCCTCGGACTTTAAGTCCGAAATTCAGAAACAAATCGCAACAGTTCAATAATTGGAAACTTAACAAATCAAATCAAATCAATCCTAGGAAATTCATCTAGATTGACTCATAGTACGCTCCAAGAAGCTATTTCCTAGATGGCCTAGCAATGTCCGACTGGCTTCCGATGTGCTCTTCTATAACATACACATCACATTCACAAATATCCCATTTTTGCACAAATATACAAGTATTCTTTTATTCACATCAATGTATAAAAAGTATGCACAATACATGTTTAATGACAATTTCAGGTATCTTATCGAATTCTTATTATCATACCATTCATATATCAAAACCCTCATTAATAATTTGTACGTAGGGTTTGGACCATGATAAAACAATGTTAAATTAATTTCATAACCCAATTGACCAATTCTGAATTTTCTAACAATATACTTTCGGGTCAACTTTGTATGTTCATTATCATCAGGAAAATAAAATAATTTGGCAACACTTACTTCTGGAAAATTGTTTACCCATGTCTTAAGTTTCTAATGACTCCAAGATCATCTAATTTGATTTAGTATTCTATGAGTTATGCTCACAATACCACAAACAGTATATATTTGAACTTTTGGCTAGTACATGATCATACTCTGTAATTGTACAACTCCTATATTTCAGCTCAGATATCCAAAAATTACAAACTTAGTACCAATTGAAAATGAGAGAATGAACTACAACTTAGGTGAAGACGCCATTGTCTGATTCAACCTAAATCAATTTAGTTTCTTTGATAAACTCAGGATATGGTTTCTGTCCCTAGTAGTGTTACTGCCTAAGCCAGGACTCAATTTCAATTGAAATTTCAAGACCCTTAAAGACAGAATTCAAATTAAATTTCTCTTAAAATTTGTATCCAAATGTCTCTAGTTCAATTTAAATCAAGAATCGTTTCATTTAGAAATCTACAGATCAAAATATAGCCAAAATACAGAAGCATGTTCAGTAAAAACATTCCAGTTATCAAATTCACCACACCTCAGCATTTTCATCCTAGCACTCCCTTTTGGGATAACTTTGCATGATCATTATGACAAGGAAAATGATGTATTTCAGTAACACTTTCTTCTAGATAATTATTGCACTATGTTTCCTGTTTCTAATAACACTAAAATCGTACAGTTTGATTCAGTATACTGAAAGTTATACCCAAAACAATTCAGACTGTTTTTAAACTATAACAAAACTCCTAACTCTACTTTCAGCAAGGTTTTGAAATGCTTAAAGATAGAATTAACATTAGACTTCTCTAAGAAAGTTGTAGAAATATGTCTTTATTTTAATCTGAATTAAGAATCTACTCATTAAGAAATCTACAGCTCAAGTTATAATCAGAATACCGAGACATGTTCAGTGAAAGTTTTCTAGTTCATAATATTCCAGCACACTACCACATCAACATCTTATACAATCTTCCCTAATTCAATCATCATAAATTCTCTATCATAACATGCAATAAACACTAATCATTTCATTACCTGTTTAGTTCAAATCCCAACTCAAAAGTCACTCTAAATCAGTACTCCAAACATGCAGAATCATCACACATTTAAGGTGGAAACTTGAAAGATTTCAGCTAGGACAAGGCAACTATGTTCTAATTCTCTAGTTAATTTTGTGAGGGTGAAGCATGAATTATTTGTGCATCAATTAGACATGAACATAAACAAACATAGGGAGGTATAAGGAAGATTGTTTTGGTGGTGTGTAAGAGGAAGGAAGAAGAGAAATGACCATAGCTGGAGTTGCTCCTGCTGAAACTTACACCTAAGGTGTTAGGTGTCATCCAATGGAATGGCCATATGTCTTATGGCATGTTCAGCACTTATCAAGCATAGGTGTTGCCAAATGTCTCCAACTAACTAGGTCACTTGTCCATTAATCAACTATGCCATTTGTCATCAACTTACCAGCCCATTTGTCACACAATGATTGATCCATTTGTCACTTAATTACTAGTCCATTTGTCACCAATTTAACTATGCCAAATGTCACTCAATTTTAGGCTAAATCATTCAAAATTTTCATGCATTAATTTATCCTACCACTTGGAGTTTGTCCTAGTCCAAATGTACCCCAAAATTTTGGAATTTCCTAAAATTCACCAAAATTTCCAAAACAACAAGTCGCAACACCAAATCAATTGTTAACACATTTAAACCACAATTATCAATATAATCATATTTATAAATCAATTATACCTGAAAATGTCAATGAATGCATGTACAATCATATTCATGTGCAATAATCAAAATTCTCATGTATGTGCAAAAATATGCAAAGCATGATATGTATTGTCTAATTTTTCATAATTAACTATTTTCGCCTTAACATGGGTAACGAGATGTTACAAGTGGGGTCTAATAGTTGTGGTATCAGAGCCCAAAATTAGGATTTTATATGGGCAATTTTCGAAATATGTGCCAAGTATATGCATTTTAGTCATGTCATAGCAGACAGTGGCGATTAATCCTTAGTTTGAGTCGTATGTGTATGAGTCACATGTAAGAACAATTGTTAAGAGTTTGAGCTGATAAAATTAGAGACAAAAATGATGCTCTTTCATGATATGAGAAAATCAAAGTTGCGGATAAGTAGAAATGAGAAATATTATATGGGTAAATATGACAGATAATGATTCAACATATTTGTCTTGAGGGATGCATTATTTAATATGACGTCAATATGGCACTGTGGTGATATATCCCCTAATGTAATATAGATGTGAATGTGTTGTCATGGATTGTTGAGGAAAATAGAAATATAAGTAGAAATGATGAGATTAAAGTGTACAAGTAGAATGTGATGAAAATAGAAATTGTTATAATCTTAAGAAGATGAATTAGGAATCGAGGTGGTTGTTTGATGAATGTGACAAGAGTTACGATCCACCGTAAGAAGATATTAGTGAAATGGAGATCGGAATTTCATAATGATTATACATCAATAATTCTGAATTGATTGAGGATATACATATGGAAGATGAAAGTGATGACAATAGGAAAATGAGACAGAAATGAGGAAATAGTAAAAGGGAAATGAAATCGACATAAATGACTTTTCATGAGATGAATGAAATGATATGTAGTATGAAGAAAGTTAGAAATGCATATAAGATAAGATTTTATGTATGAATGAGATCAAATTATCAATTGTGTAAGATTTGAATTGGTGAATTGTCGGAGATAAATCTGTGGACAAAATGGGATGACTTTGATGATATACACCTAAGCTTATGCGACAACAATTTTGTTTATTACTTCATTGACTTTTGGTGATTAGAACAATATGACCTTGTAAGAACGATAGAAATTGGTCTTCTTGAGGTATTAAGAATGGCTGATAATGCAAATGATGATAACAGTTGATTGATAAAGATTGCATGAACAGTATAGATGATAGTAGCAAGAAATCTTCTTTCGAAGAAGAAGAATTTCATTGAATTAGATTAAGTAAATCAGATAGTTTATATTAAGAATGATCAATGAAAGAACAAATCAGAAGTGAATATATAATAATTCAAAAGTGAGTATTGGAGTCCTATTCCTGAAGGAGACACAAGCATAAAATGTAGAATATGCTACTGAGAGTGTATGCATTATGTTTGATGTAAAGTATCCAACTATGTAATTGGAATCTTGACTTCGAGGTGACATTATTGCTAAATAATTTTTCTTGATGAATCATGATTTAAATAATTTTTGAGGTTTTGATAGATTAATTATTTTGGAGTTATTTAATTATGTCAAAGTTAGTAGGATTTATTGCATGGGTTAATGGTATTAAAGTGTTAAGGTAATAAGAATGTTTAGGGTATTTTTGGAAGATCACTTAAGGATAAAGAGCCATAAGGCACAAAGGAAGGGTGAAAGGGGCTTTGCACACTCATTAAGGGTATTATAAGAAAAATAATATGTTGTCTTGCTAGTTAAGAAGAGAAAAACGTGAATTGAAGGGAGAGAAGTGTGAAAACAAAAATAAGAGAGAAGAGGAGAGGTTTCGGTGGAGAGGAGAGAAAAGAAGGAAAGATAGTTAGGTTTTCATCATTTCTTCGTTTTTAAGAGAGATTTTGAGGTTGTTTAAGAAGGGAAAAAGGTAGAGGAAGAGAAAAGCTTTCATTAGAGCCAAGAAACTCTTCAATTGGTAAAGATTCAAGGAAATCAAGAAAGGTAAGAGAAGCAAGAAGAGAAGCATCTTTGAACAAGTTTATAAGCAAGGAAATCAGGTGGGTACATGTTTATAATAGAGTAAATAAGCCACTAATGTTTTCTTTGAATCAAGGAAGTTTAATGATTTCAATTGCATCATAAGTATTGCTTTTGTTGCTTTCGAATGATTTGAGAAATTGCTATAAGCTTTATACATGAATTTATGTGATGAATTGCAATATGGAAATGATTTTTGAAAAGACTTTATGTTTATGAAATCAAGTTTTGAAAAAATGAGCCCTTTTGGGCAACAAGTTTACAAGTTATGAAATACATGTTAAGTGGGTTTGGTTTGGTCCATTCTGTATGTCAAGTGCACTTCGACTCAAGGCTTCTCCCGCTTGTCTGCTAGTGGTATGGAGCTCTCTCATGGACTCCATCATGTTTACGACAACACAAAACCACTATGTGGGATTGTGTTAGTTCGTTCTATTCACGACTACATAGGCCCATTATATGGGAATGTGTTAGTTCGTTCTATTTGTAGACCTCCCAAAACATTTTGATGTGCTATGTGCTTATGATATATTGACAAGATTGATGCATATATGATTTATTTTATTGTGAATTTGGTTGAAAAATTTAAGAACCATGTGTTTTATGAACTCAATGAGAATTTTCTATGACAAGTGAATGATTTCAAAGGTTTTGATTATTTTTCCATTATAAAGTATTACCCACAAGCTTTCAAGCTCACCCCCTGATTGAGCCCAAGTTTATTATATAAATTGGCGACATTTTCATGACTTTTACTACACTTTTTGGCTCCTAATTCTAGATTTTATGCTTAAATTGACTCTTGAGTGTCTACCTTTATTTAATGTAGTTTGAGAGTAAAAATTGTCACAAATTAGTATTAATTGCACTAATTAATTTTCTGAGAACAATTGATACTGTAAACTACCATTCGTTCATTATAGGAGACTTAAGGACAAGGGAATCAAGAAGAAGATGTAGAGTCAAGGAAAGGCTAAAGTCAAGTCAACAAGTGAACAAGTGCAGCAGGAAGTTCGCCGTGACGAAAGGGATGTGTCGCCGTGGTAAGTATAAAGAATTCCAAGCTAAAACTTTTGAGAAAAGTTTGCCGCTTCGAACTCATCCTATCACCGCGGTGAACCTTCGAATACCCAAACCATTTTTAGAAAACTCACCCACTGTGCAACCCGATCCAAACCCACTTTCTTTTAAGAACCTACCATTTTAGGTTAAGAGAGAGCCAACAGAAAAAAATATGCACAACATATACAACACCCTCACTCTCTCTTAACCTTCGGACACTCATCATCCACTCTCTTCCACTTCATCATCTACTCCTCCACCGATAGCTACTACCATGGACACTTCAAGTGAGTTTCCAGTTGTAAATTCTCCTGAAGTTATGCTTAGCTAGGCACCTCTTTCCTCTAGAAGATATAGCAATGGATAGAGTTCAATGGGCTTCAAGGGAGTAGTTTATTCCATATTCAACTACATTGTTATGAACTCCTAGGTTTAGGATTTGTAGATTGTAATTGAATATTCTTGATTAGAGTTTAATCAAGTTTTGGACATGCAATGTGTTATTGGAATTTGTTAATGTAGAACTTGGAACTTGAATATATGAAGTCTTATATATGTCTATTTGTGATTTGGTTAACTCTCTTTTATCTGCCTAGTTGTGTTTGATATTAAGATGATGCTAGATCCCAAAATGACTTATTGCATTGACTTACCCATTGCACACACTAAGAACATTCAACAAGGTTCTAAAAAATGGAGTTCATTGATTAAAACCCTGGACTTAAAGAGTTCTTTAAGGTTTACCATTCGAAACTTAGTGATTCGCTCCCATAAAAATTCATTTTGAACTATGATAGCCAAAGCTCGCTTTCAAGAGGATACTTTCATCATTTGATCGTTGTTTTCATTTTATCACTTTTCTATTCCCAAAATCCAAAAATACTTTTCATTACTTTTTTCCTTATAATTCATTAAATTTTGACAAGGTTTCCAAAAATCAAAACCCCCTTTCCTTACTGATTTGCTTGCACTTCATGACACATAGGTTAGCTTAGATCCATACAATAGGTTCCGATTAAGTGAACCGACCCGAGGTTGCATTTTATACTGCAATCCTTGGAATTATATTTTTGATTTGACCTCCAAGGGTAAGAACAAGAAGGCTACAAATCACCCCCTTTTCATCCTATCTTCAGGTGAAGAGAATGAGATCGAGTAACCAAGATTCGAGGCATCATTCCCTCATTCTACTTTTGCAATGTTTTTGTAAATTAAGTTAGATTTTGTAAAAGCAAGACTTTAGACGCATTTTGAGAATTATTAGGTTTGGTATCTTTTTTATTTTGGATTTTGATACTGATGATGTAATGTGGCTTGGAATACCATTAAAGCTTTGTAAACTCTTATCATTTGGTGTTAATGAAACATGAATTATGTATGTATGATGTGAGTTGGAATTAGGTATATTTGAAGAAATTATCAACTTCAAATGATGATTTTTGAACATGAATTGTTGTTATATATATACACATTAGTGAGATGTTATGGACAAGAAATATAGGAATTATGAATGATGAGATGTAGCTGAATGTGATGAGTCAAATGAGTTGAGATTTGAGAATTTAATGAAATCAATTTAGTAGTTGAATGGTTAAGAAGTGATATTCTATTAGAGGAACTGAATATGGGACAGCTACATTGATTTATAATTTTAACCCTTTTGGAGGCCAAATATCTTTTCAGAGTCTTCATGGAAGTTTTAGATCTAGAATAACTTTTCAAAACCATCTTTGAGTGACCTTAATCCGACATCTGTAGTGAAAGTTTTACAAGTTGCCCCAAAGTAGGCATAATATGATTGGGGACATAATCATAGTCTTTCATATGGAAAAATGTGTTTTCTGACTTCAATGGAAAATCTGGATTAATTTAAGCTGAATTAGATAAAGTTGTCTTCTTGAAAGTTGTAGATCTTCCTATTATCTTTCCAACGGTATATAGCATGCTATTTTTGGATAACGAAGTTGAAAGTTATGACCATTACAAGTTAGGATGTCGCAGAGGGTTATGTGGAACAACTTCGATTGCGATCGCACCCTCCTTGCGATCACACATACCCTTCTTGCGGTCGTACATGCCTTCCTTGTGATTGCACCTTTATCCGTGCGATCGCTCCTTTGTACCTTGCTAGCGTACCCTAAGGGTTTTCCAACTCTGAACATGTTTCACTCTTTTGGCCATAACTTTGTTGTCTGACCTCCAAATGACTTGATTTTTGAACCAATAGATTCCTAACACATTTCTTTATCTTTAATAAGAAATTGATGGCCTTTGATATTGATTTGAAAAAGATGGATTGAATCAAAGTAAGGGTATCAGTTGGAAAAGTATGAATTGGGGATTTTACTGAACATACTTTGGTATTTTGATGATATCTTGACCTGTAGAGCTCTGAATGAGATGATTCTTATTTCTAAATAGACTAAAGACATAGGGATACAAATTATTTGAAGAAATAGAATTCTAATTTAGTCTCTATGAATTTCAATTTCTGGATGGAAGTTAAGTATAACACTATTTTAGTATTAAGAATAGTTTGGAAAGGGGGCCCATCATAATGCGGTATCAGACCCTCACATTTGATGACATTCGATGTTGGGCTCCGAAAATGGGTTCCAACAGTTGTGGTGTCAAAGCAAGATGTTGGGCTTCAGAAGCGGGGTCCAACATGGAGAGTGGATTCTACTAGCCAACCTTGTTTAAGGATGCTCGAAATTTATGCTGAGGTGTGATAGCTGCCAGCGAGTGGGCAATATATCAAAGAGGGATGATATCCCACTTTCAAACATCATGGAGTTAGAGATAATTGATTTGTAGGGCTTGGATTTCATGGGACCATTCCCATCCTCCCTAGGTAACAAGTATATCTTAGTTGGAGTGGATTATGTTTCTAGGTGGGTTGAAGCTATGGCTACTCCAACAAATGATGGTAAGGTGGTTCATTGTTTCATCAAGAGGATATTCACTCGATTTGGGGTGCCAAGGGCAATTATAAGTGATAGGGGTGATCATTTCTATAATAAGCCATTTGAAGTTCTTTTGAGGAAGTATAATGTTCACCGTATAGTGGCTAATCCATATCATCCATAAATTAGTGGCCAAGTGGAGGTGGTGAATCGAGAGTTGAAGAAGATTTTAGAGAAGGTAGTGATCGCCTCAAGAAAGGACTAGGCTTTGAAGTTAGATGACACACTTTGGGCATATAAGACAGCTTTCAAGACACCTATAGGTACTACTCCTTATAGAGTTGTGTATGGTAAGGCTTGCCATTTACCCTTAGAGTTAGAGGATAGGGCTTATTGGGTAATAAAGAAATTGAACATGGAATTGGAAGAGTTGAGATTTGATGCTTATGAAAATGCCAAGTTGTACAAGGAGAAAGTTAAGAAGTGGCATGATGCTCACATCAAGAAGAAGGAGTTTAAGAGTGGGGATTTATTGCTTGTATACAATTCAAGACTTCTCTTATTTCCCGAAAAGGTTAAGTCAAGGTGGAGTGGACCTTTTAAGTTATTTTAAGTATTTGATCACAGAGTAATAGAATTAGAGAACACCAAGGGTGAAGCCTTTTAGGGTTGTAAATCGATGCAAGCTTTACATTGGAGGAGCTCTCTCTCCTGAAAGGGAAGTGATTTCTTACCTTCCCTTACTCTTCTTGATTAAATTGAACTCTGGTCAAGCTCATGACCTTCAATGAAGCATGTTTTGGTTAGTTCTTTGGTTGTTTAAGTTGTTACTGCTTGGTTTTCAAGTTGTTTCTTGCTTTAATCTTGTTTTTTCTTGAGTTTGATTGTAGTTTTTTTATGTTAAAATTTGAATTTTGCAAGTTTGGAGTGACTTAGAACCAAGTTGGGAGCCATTTGGACTGAATTAGGACAAGATTAAGAGAAACCCCATGTCACCCTCATCCTCAAGCACGAGGGTGATAGAACCTCTAGCCACTAGGGGTGAGCATGACGTTGACAGAATCCTCTAGCCATCAGGGGTGCACGATTGTGCACCAGCACGATTGGTGAGTAGCAAATCTCGCCCACCTTTTTTTAAACCCTAAAACACATCTTATCTCTTTTCTACGCCGCCTATCTCCAGTTTCGGCCCCCACAACCTTTCTTCTATTTTGCTCATTTTCTTCCAAGTTTTCACCAAATCTTGTAAGTTTGCTTAGGTTTTTTGTCAAAACCTTTAGTTTTGTGCAGATTTGTGTTTTTTTTTGCTTTTCTTTTCCCTCCCTTCCCTCTAATTTCACAAATTTCTCTCTCTAGGGGTTGTGTGTGTTGCTTCTTGAAACTTATCATGTTTCTTTTGTGATTTTTGAAAGTTTTCATACCATTACGCCTCCAAGAACCAAGACCTTTTGCAGAAAATTTGTCGAACCCATCCAGGTTGAGGTGGGAGGCCGAAATGCTATAGAAATTGCAGATAACTATGATGCCCCTTTTCCCATTTATTCCAAGGAGGAAGGTGATAGGTATGCTCTTCTTAAAACTAGAACCACCATTCATACACCACGATATTTGGATTTTGATTTGTTAGAAGAAGTAAGGTTGAAGGATAAATTGCTGAAATTGTGTAGTAAAGGTGGCTGGGGACAATATGTGCATATGGATCTCCCTATGTTATGTGAACTAACACTTGAGTTTTTCACTTCTTTGAGGTTTGAATCTAGTAAACCTAGTAAATTTTGGTTTAGACTAGGAGGCTAGGCTCGTAGCTTAGATGAGAAATTGTTATGCCAACTCTTTGGTTTTTCTAAGCCACATGTAAAAGATTACCATCAAGACTTCTCATCAACCATTTATTGGAAGTATTTAACTGACTTGCTTGATTTTAATGCTCACAATGCATCGAATGCTCACATTCTTAGTCCTGAGCGGTTGCTTTTGCATAAATTCATGTGTTATGCTGTGTTTTCCAAAACTCAAAGCAACAAGTTCTCCATTAGGGAGTTGTTTTCATTATGGTGCTCAGATGAAAAGATTAAGCCTAACATGTTCTCTTATTTTTCTCAATCTTATTTGTGGCAAGGAAGGGAACATCCATAGGAATGGGGGTATTTAGCCACTACTTTGGCTCAACATTTTAAGATTGATCTTATTGGACTAACCCCTATTTCTCGTGAGTATTTTGATGCACCGTATTTAAAACGTGCGAAGATACTACTGCACCATAATATGGAGCTCCGAGATCCTCAGACACGCACTGTAGTCAAGCACAGATTTTCAGGTGGAGTTTTAAGTTCGAGACTTTCTTCGGACTCATATGAATCAAGTGAGAAATTAGAGGGGCCAATAGTTTAGGAGAAAGTATACACACTCCTGGCCGACAACATCAAAAAAACACAGCAATAGCTCGACCAAATGAATGAGAAAATGCAACTGAAAGCCTGCCAAAATCCATAAGTCTTGGGAGATGCAAGGACTTCACATGCCATCTCCGACCCCATCGCCTCCACCCTCTCCATAAGCTTTCTAAACTCCCTCTTTTGTATTTTTTTTTGTATTTGTTTGTTCTAGTTCTTTTGTGACTATTGCGTTGGTACTTGTTTTGTGTTTTGGTTTTTGGCCTTAGTAATTGTGTTCTTTTTTGTAGTTATCTCATCACAATTTGAGGAAAATGTGTCCTTCAAGTGTGGGGAGTTAGCTTGGTAGCAAATTATTTGATGTTTGTGTTTGCATTGCATGTTAGCATGCCTTGTAGGTTGCGTATTAGCTTGCTAGTTCTAGGTTTATCATTTTCCCTACATTTAAATCTTTGAGATAGAAGGTTTTGCCTTGAGATTCTAACATAGCAGTCGGAGTAGGATTAAGTCACATGCTTAAAGATTGAATTAGGCCACTTGGATAGAAGGTGAATCATATGGATTGCCTTAAGTAGTTGGTTCCATAGGCTTACTCAGAAATTGATATTTGAGTGATTATGTGATGTGTAGAAACATGATGGATTTTCATTTGAGCCTAAGTGATGAGTTGAGCCTATATGACTCTATTCCATATTCATATCATTTCTTTGATTGTGTGATACTCCCATAGGGAGTTAGGGAGTACCCCTAGAACTTGCCCTGAACCAATTTGAATCTACCAGATGCATGCTAAAAAGATGTGATTAAGGCCTTCGTTCTTTTAGCCTTTGACTCAAATGAACAACCTATGTCATCGTCCCTTGCAACCCCTTTGAGCCTTTGACCTTTTTGTTTCTAGAAAACACCTCATTTTAAACCTTAAACCCCATTAGCCTACCCTATCACAAGTTTAATAGAGTGCTAAGTTTGCATTAGTTGGGTCTTCTTGACTACAATTTTTGTTCTTTTTTTGTGATGCTTTGAGCGGCTATCTTTGTACTGCTACTTTTAGAGGACATTACTTCTAGCTGCTAATGCTAGTTTGTGTTTCTTTATTATTGTTAAAAAAAGAGAGAAAAGAAGAAAACAAAAAGAAAATAAAAAGGAAAAGGTAAAGAATAACATATAGTAGCAATAATAAGTGCAGAGTAGTTAGTTATATCCATTTGCATGTCTCAGAAATCATTTTGTGTCCCTTTGCATACGTAGCATTCTATGAGTGCTTGTGATGAGCCCTCAAACCCTTTTGACATACCTTAAACCCTAGCCCCATTACAACCCTTAGCAATCTCCTTTTGATCTATTTGTGCACATAATCACTGTGGAGAAGAATTGGTGTATTTGCAAGCCTATGGTAGTGTACTTTCCTATAGGGAGTCTTGAGCGAAACATTAACCTTAAACACTTGAGTGAAATTAGTGAATTCTGTGAGGAAGATTCATTTTGAGTTTGCCGATGAAAACTAGTCATGATGTATGTAGTAATTGGACATTCGAGTGGCCGAAGTTTGAAAGATTGCATGCTCTTAATCCTTGTGATGATGAATTGATAGAATGAATTGGTTGTTTGATTTTGCTTGAGGACAAGCAAAGGTTTAAGTGTGGGGAAGTTGATAAGTGTGTTTTTAGGTTATGTTTCTAGTGTGATTTCATATGTTTTAAGTGAAGTAAATCACTTGTTAATATAGAAATCACAGACACTATATAGAAAACACAAGAAGGGGGGTCAAATTGTGTAGTCTTTTCAAAAATATTAATCTTTTGAGATTTCTTGAATTTCTTTACGAAATTCAGAAGATCACAAAAACACTTTACTAAAGTTGATAAGTAATGCAATTGCAAGTAATATTTTCTACTCATCTAACAACAAGAAAATTAAGAGCTAAGGTCAGAGAATAGACACCTCGATTTTATACTGGCTCACCCCAAACCTTGGGCTACGTCCAGTCCTCAGAGTTTGTCTGAGATTTCACTAAACTCTTCAACTTTACAAGTATTCTTTCTACACTTGCAGAGCCTCTTTAGGTCTCTCTCACAAAGTATTCTTTATCTGCTATCTTAGCCTCTCCAGGCTCTAGCCTTTCTTTCTCTCTTTAGGAAAGATATTTTTGAGCTTCACGTTACAGATGTATTCACTCTCTTCTTTTTCACTTTGAATACAGAATTTCCCTAAGTATTATACAATCAAAATTTCTCTCTTGTAAAAACATTAATTAGTCTTCGACTAGAATTAGTATTTATAGCCTACGTCTCCAACTGTCTTCTTGAGAAACTACTTCTTGAATCTTCTAAAAACCGTTGTTAGTTGAGTCCTGTAAGTAACTCCAACTACTTAACTAACTGACGTTCTAGAATATCTTCCTTTTGTATTGTCAAGAATAATGCTTCTTCTATTATCACGTTTCGTCTTATATTGCGCTTCGTCTGGTGTTGCGCTTTTTTTGGTGTTGCACTTCGTCTGGTGTTGCACTTCGTCTGGTGTTGCGCTTCGTCTGGTGTTGATATATCATTTATTGTTGACATATCGTCTGTTATAGATATATCATCTGTTGTTGACCGCAGTTGGGCCCCGAACCTTTTATGGAAGTTATAATTGTTAAGTGGGAACTTATTGACAATTATTCATGTGTAAAGAAAGGAGAATTATTGAATTTGAAATGAAAAAGAAAATATGGTTTAGATACAAGATGGA